>RJWT010021831.1:0-17412 GCA_004365215.1 Cuniculus paca | reverse complement strand
AGCCACCACCTTCTTCTTCATTTAAATTCTTTTTATTCTCTTTGTGGGCTTCAATTCATATTTTAGATTCTTCCTTGGTTCAGGGGACCCACTTCCTTCCTTCTTGTCCTCTCCATGATGTTATATTCCAGCATCTGAACTGTTTCTCTCAGAGAGACTGTTTACTCTGCTGCTTACTGTTCTGCCATCTTTAGCTCCTATTGCCTACTTCATAA
Organism: Cuniculus paca; assembly: GCA_004365215.1. Classification (NCBI taxonomy): domain Eukaryota; kingdom Metazoa; phylum Chordata; class Mammalia; order Rodentia; family Cuniculidae; genus Cuniculus; species Cuniculus paca. The sequence continues at coordinate 17,197 of RJWT010021831.1, read as the reverse complement.
ACATTTTACAAGAAAATTATACAATTCCATACCCAATGAACATTCAATAAAATGGCACAAAAATTTTATAATTTATCTAGCATATATAGCAATGAAAAAATTTTCAAACTTCTTTTGTTGTTTTAACATAGTAGCAATAAAATTTTTGTGATACAAAGATGTAATGTTCAGCAAGTGACGATTCTGCTTAATTTTCAAAGATGTATCTCATTCTTCAAACTTTGTTTTTGTAGATTAAAATGTAAGCAGCTAAATTATCAAATAATAAAACCTTAGAAATTGAAAACATATTTTATGCCATCATCTTTAATTTTAATTAGTTTAAGAGGAAAAAGTTTTAATTTTTTAATTTCCATTCTGGTATTTATCTCCATAGTTATGTATTCACATCATATCACTTGATGTATTTGTCACAATTTCTTCAGTTTTTTTGTATGACAATTGTGAATTTCATTCTCAAATCCCAATTCTACACCATCTCTTTCCATATTCTTTCCAATTTAGCCATTTCACAATGTTTCAAATTAAATCATTATCAGTACTTACATTACTACAACTATATCTTTTAGTAATATACACTAAGTATATAGTTGTCTATTTGGATGAATAGATCTAGTATAATCATTATAACTATATAACTTTGCATAATATCGTGACTAAAGCTTTTGCGACTACTATATTTTATTATAACTGTATTAATATGGTCACATTTATTATCACTATTATTATAACTTTGCAAATATGTTAACTTTTCTGCCAAGTAGTATCATTTGTTATAGTTTCTAAAAAAATTTTCCCTAGAATTAAAACTTCCACCATTTTTCATTTCTTAGCAAAACGTATATATAGTTTTTTGAACCCAGAGCCTTCTGCATGCCAAGCAGTACAGTAACCCTGAGATACATCGTCAACCTTAGATAACTTTTTGAAAGCAGCAAATGGCAAAGCTATGAATAGATTTAGGAAAAATGAAGAGAGTAAGAAAGAGGGGAGAGGAAAGGTTGAGTCAAGTTAGTGACTATTAAAGCAACCCCATTTCCATGTCTGGGCAAAAATTTTTTTAATGGATCAGATTCCAGATATTTTGTGCTCACTACCAAGTGAGTAGGAACACATGGTGTTCTTGGCTGAAATTAAACAAAAATGTATATTTTTGAGTACCACCACACCCTAAAGCCAATCAAAACATTCCCCTGTGTTCTCATATGACCTGTTGAAAACCATATTACAATTCCAGTTTCAATTTTAATTGCCAATAAAATCTTTTAGGCCTACCTTTACTCTTTTTGAGAGACTTTTGTGAGAAGAGTACTTGGAGACCACATCTCTGATACTTCTGAATTTGTAAGGGATTTTACAGTCACACATAAAGCTGCGGCTTCACATCATGGTTTCCTGAGACTGTCCTGCACACAGAAAGGCTCTTTGATCGGAAACCGCTTTCAAACTTTAGCACTGGTTGCTGTGTGATGAGACTATGAATAGTTAATACCAGTAGGTCCCAGTTTGTTTTATTGTCTTCTTAACTCTTATTATTATAGTAAGAAGAAACAAGGCACACTTTTAGCACAGTGGCTTGATGTCTTTTTAGCTACATTTTAGATATATTTCCTACCTTATGTAATACTCTAGACAGTGGAGTTCTCAATGCTGTGTATCTCATTAACAGAAACTCCTTTCCTACAGTATTTAGAAAAATTTTCTCACTTTCTGTTCAGCCCTTAAAAGCACTTGTTGAAAACTCCATGAATAATCTGTTCAAGGTTAAAGTTGTCACCATCCTTTCCTTAGAATCCTTGCAAAAGTTTCGGATTCTGCCCAGTACCTTTTCCCACTTTTGGTATGAAAATCTGTATTAACCATATATTAGTTTCTAAGTACTTAGCGGCTACTACATAATACTTGACTTTCAAACTCAGAAGAAAAAACTGCACATGTTTATTATGAGAGAGCTCCTGTGGTTCATGTATCTCCGAGCAGTAGATGAAAGATTCGAGTTCAAGATCTTTCATGACAGCCAGGTGTGGTGGTGTGCTCCTGTAATCCCAGCACTTGGGAGGCTGAGGCAGGGGGATCTTTGCAAGTTTGACACCAGCCTGGGCTACAAAGTGAGCCCAAGGCCAGCCTGAATTGCACAGCAAGACCTTGTCTCAAAAAGACAAAGAAAAAAAAAAAAAAAACAACTTTCATGAAGTTGTATTCAAGTGGTCACTGGAACCTGGAAGAGTTTCTTCCAAGATCACATGTGTAGCCGATAACAAGCTTCGGTTTTTCAGTGGGTGTTGGCTGAAGACCTCAGTTTCTTGCCATTAGTTATCTATGTAAGTTCAGTCAGATGCCTTTGAAAGAGAGAGATGGAGGGGCATACACAGAGAAAGAGACAGAGACAGAGACAGAGACACTTCAAGTAGAAGCTGCAGTCTTTCATGGCCTAATCTCTGAAATCCTGCACCAAAACTACTGCCTTAAACTATTAGTCACATAGCCTGTTGTAGTCCACTTTGTGTTGCTATAACAATACTTCAGACTGGGTAATGTATAATAAAAAAATAGAATAGCCAGCATTGATGAGGGCTTTCTTGCTTGTCATAACATCACAGAAGGGAAAAGAATGAGAGAGAAAATGGGATCAAACTTACCGTTCTGGACAAATCAACTCCCATAATAACAGCATTAATTCATTCATGACAGCAGAGTCCTCAGAGACTACACATCTGCATCCTAACCTTGTTACAATGACAGAGTTCAACATAAGTTTGAGAGGAGGCAAATGTTTAAATGAAAGTTCGCCCTCACAATGTTGGCACAACAAGGAAGATATGAACATTAGAATGATAGAGACATTAAGGGTCGTCTTGTAGGCTGCTTAACTCACTAGATAAAACTGGGCTCCTCCCTGCCTTCTTCAGCAAATGCAGACGTCTTCCTGACGAACAGGTGACTTTCACAGGCAGAAGCCTACAACACTTACATGTTTCTCACATGTCGCAAATTTAACAGAGCTAAACGGGACTGTTTTTTTATAGGTGTCATGGAATTTAACATACAGATATTATTTGTTATTAATGATCTTTCTTTAAAGAACATTATTATTATTTTAAGAATAAATGCACCACAGCTATCGCAAAAGCCAAGATTATTTTAGAATTAGAATCCCTGCATCAGTTTTCACAAGAGGCAATGATAATGTGAACTGGCATCCAATATTAATATTAAATACAGTCTAATTTACCTCCTGGTCATATTCATTCACTTGATCCCAGGGGTATTGCTTTAGGCTTCTTAAAGCATGACTTTTTTAAAAGTAGTTGCTTTTTTTTTTTTTTAATACAGATTTGATTTTCCAACAAAGTAAGCATTTTAAAGGAACATGGACATAAATCACAGGATGTTGCACAGGTCTGGTTATGAACTAAATATTGTGATTGTAGAATCAGAAGATAAAAGTATTGTATTTTAAATAAATTCATATCAATAATGTCTAAGGCAATTTACTGAATTAAAAAACATTAACATTCCATTCAGGAGCTACCCAGGATTTGTTGAAGTATATCTGATTCAAGCTTCCTTTATTTTTTTAGGACTCCAAGATTTCTTGTAAAAGGAATAATTAGTTTACTTGAAACATTGGCTTGATAAATTCCCTAAGGTAATAAACTGAATGAGAAAAGACAAAATTCTCAAAAGTTACCAATGACTACTTAAGTAACATTTTCATAATAAAAAATGTGTAGAGCCAGGAATATATTAATGATTGCTAAGGATTAAGACAATGGATGATTAGGTATAATTGTTAAATTTGCACTAAGGAATTCCTTTATTGTAATATAATAATAAAATAGTAATATATTTATATATATATTTCCAAAATGAGTGATTGCAAAAATTGTTAAAATCTAAATAAAACTTTCACAGTATATTAATTGACCAATATCAATTTCTTGGTTCTCATATTATGCTCGAGTTGTTGAAAATGTTATCATTGAAAGCTTGGCATCGTAGTGCACCCCTGTAATCCCAGCACTCTAGATAGAGGCTGAGGTGGGAGGATCACCATGAGTTTGAGGCCACTCTGGGCTACATAAGCAAGTTCAAGGCCAGTCTGTCCTACATTGTGAGACCCTGTCTCAAAAATAAAAAAATAAAATAAAATAAAATAAAATAAAATAAAATAAAATAAAATAAAATGTTATCATTAGAACAATTTGAGTGAAGAATGTACAAGGCTGCTGCACACTATCTTTTCAGTTTCCTGTGAATCTGTATATTGAAAATTTTTTCAGACTATCTTGGACCGACCCAGTTCTCTTCTGATGCCCTTCATGTATCCTGTAGAACAACTGTTGAGTGAAATAAAGTGAAACATTCTGAGATAGGATAGAAGGGTATTGACTGAAACACTTAAACCATGTTCTTGTCTCACATAAGAAGTGCAATAGCTTGAAAAAGAGAGAGGGTGCCTGGGATAATCTTGGTGTTGATTCTGTTTCCCCTGGAAGCAAGATCTCTTTATCAAAGTTTTGCTTAATGATGCATTTTTCCATTGAGGTAAACAACGTTGGATGGACTTGTGGAAGACCTTCAAGCTGCACTCTCCATATAAATGAAGCCCCTTGTCTCAGTCTTTCCCTAACCCCTCCTTTAACCCTATTCACTGAGATATGCAGAGCTGGTTATATTGAAACAGATATTCCCTTAGTTGGGATAAAAGAATATGATTGAGTCCAGGTGAGAATTGCCTCCCCCAACTGACAGTTGGGGGCTCAAGCAAAAGCCTATGAGATTCCAGGTCTAAAACATGTGATAATATCCCAGCTGAGGCCATGGAACTCAGAAGAAATTACATCATGACAGTAACAGTGCCAGCCTTATATTCAAACTATCCCTTACATTGCTAATTGAAGAGCCTTTGTGCCTGGTACAAAATTGGTCTGTTTCTTCTTACAGCCAGTGCCTGCAAAGTTTCTTTTTCCTAGCACTTTGCTGTGATTCCCACCCAACCAACTCTCTGATTGATACCAATAAAAGCCATGAGCTTTTGGAATCATGGGCCTTTGTTCCACAGAGAGGATCAACCACCCCAGAGCTCCTCAGTGCAGAACTTTCTCTCTGTCTTTATTTTGCATGTACGTGCCATACTACTGGATGGGATAGACTGATACCCTCCATGGGGGTTCTCGTGTGCACTAACTTTCTAGGACCCTCATTGATGCTATAAGTGAGGCACATGCAGTCAAGATTCCATCCACAGGGAAATTTTCTCCAGTCTTTCAGAACAAGTCAGAATAGATTGTACACTTCTTTTATCCCTTGTTATGTTTCTCAAAGAAGAAAATAACTAGTTGCATGTGTTCTGAACTCATGCAATTGGTAAACTGGTAGCTCAATGTGCATTCATCAAAAATGATAGGAATTCTGTTCCTTGTGGTTAACTAGAGATGATCTTTGCTGACATCTAGGCAGTGGGTCTGCTAGTGGGAGTCACAGTCTTATCATAATTCTTCAAGATAAAATAAATGAAAATAAGAAAAATGTGTGAAATATTAAATCAAGAGTAATCTGAGCAGGCATTTTTAATAATATTTTCTGTGGCATTCTTGTGCACAAACGATCAGAACCTATGTTGTGTTTCTTTGCAATGACTCCATGATATATTTTGAAACTAGAATTCTGACGGCTTCATCATTGTTCTTTTTCACTCATGATTGCATTGGTTTCCATATAATGTGCTCCCCTGCAAAAAAGATCTCATGTGTTCAGCGTTGGAAGTTTTGGATTGTGATTGGTTCATGATGAATACTACTCTCAGGAGTTGATTATTCCATTGAAGATTTCATAGTTGAATGTGCTGTTAGGATGGGATCCTGGTTGGAGGACATAAGTTACTTGGGATCTAACTGAAAAAGTATTTTCTTTTCCAGGCTACTCCCTTCACTCTGTTCTCTGGCTGCCATGATTTAAACATCTTTCTTGTGCCATGCCTCTTTGTCATGTCAATTCTGCCTTAGATTCACACGAGGATGCCCTGCACTCTCTGAAACTCACTCTTCATAAGTTGCATATGTAAAGTGTTTTGTTCTCAGTTCTTCTGGGAACATTCCCAGAAGCAGAATAGCTGGGTCAAATGGGATTTCCAATCCCAGCATTTTGAGGAACCTCCAGACTGACTTCCACAGTGGTTGTACCCATCTACACTCCCACCAACAGTGGAGAATGATTCCTTTTACCACACAGTCATTCCAGCATTTGTTATTGACTATTTTCTTGATCTTGGTCATTCTTTCTGGACTGAGATGGAATCTCAGTCTTGTTTTAATTTGAATTTCTCTCATGACCAATGATGCTGAACATTCATATATTTATTTGCCATTTGTATTTCTTCAACTGAGAAGTGTGTTTTCACCTCAGATGCCCATTTTTGGATTGGGTCTTTGAATTTTTTTCTTTATATGTTCTAAATGGAAGTCCTTTATCTGAGGGACAGTTGACTAAGATTTTTTCCCAATTTGTGGATTTTCTTTTCACTCTGTTGGAGATTTCTTTTGACATGCAAAAACTTTTTAATAAGATGAGATCCCAGTTGTTGATTCTGGGAAGTACTTCCTATGCAGTTTGATTTTTGTTCATGAATTCTCTGCCTACCCCTATGTCTTCAAGATTCCTACCTATTTTGTCATCCATCAGATTTAGTGTTTCTATTTTAATGTTTAGATCTTTGACTGCTTTGACTTTAATTTAGTGCAAGGTGATAGGCATGGGTCTAGTTTTAGTTTTTGGCATACAGAAAGCCAGTTTTTCCAGCACCAATTATTAAATAGGCTATCTTTCTTCCAGTGAACATGTTTGGCCCCTTTGTCAAAGATAAAGTGGCAGAGTGTTTGTAGTTGTGGGTGTATCTTCTAATCTATTCCACTGATCCTCAGGTCTGTTTTGATTCCAGTATCACACTGTTTTTATCACAGTAGTTTTGTAGTATAACTTCAAGTCATTGTCAAGGATTGTGATGCCTCCTGCTTTGTCTTTGTTGCCCAGAATTTCCTTTGGTATTCTAGGTCTCTTCTGGTTCCACATGAATTTTAGGAATGATTTCTCTAGATCTATTAGGTATGCTAATGGTATTTTGATTGGATTTGCCTTAAATCTGTATAACAATTCTGGGAAAATAGCCATTTTCACAATGTTTGTTCTTCTTATCCATGAACGAGGAAGGTCTTTCCATTTTCTGAAATGCTCTTCAATTTGTCTTTTGAGAGTACTGTAATTTTTACTGAATGAATCTTTTACTTCCTTTTTTAGATTGATTCCTAAGCATTTCATTTTTTTGGATGCTATTGTGAAGGGTATGGTTTTGCTTATTTCTCCCTCAGTGAATTTGTTGTTTGTGTACAGGAATGCGACTGATTTCTGAGTATTGACTTTGTATCCAGCTACATTATTGAATTTGCTTATTACATCTAGAAGTCTTTCAGTGGAGTTCTGGGGGTCTTCTATGTAGAGTATCATGTCATCTGTAAATAATGATAATTTAACTTCTTCCTTTCCTATCCTTATTCCTTTTATTTCTCTCTCTTGTCTAATTACTCTTGCTAATGTTTTCAGCACTATATTGAATAGGAGTGATGATAGTGGACATCCTTGTCTTTTTCCTGATTTTAAAGTAAAAGCTTTCAGTTTTTGACCATTTAATGTGATACTGACTGTTGGTTTGTCATAGATAGCTTTTATCAGATTGAGGTAAAGACTATCTATTCTGATTATATGTGCACCCTTGTCTATAACAGCATGATTTGTAATAGTCAAACCTTGGAAACAACCCAAATGCCCATCAACTGAGGAGTGGATAAGAAAGATGTGGTGTTTTTATAGAATGGAGTACTACTCAGCTATAAAGAAGGATCACACTGAGGTTTTTATAGGTAAATGGATATGACTTGAGACCATACTCATAAGTGAAATAAATCAATCTCACATGTAAAAATTCCATATAGTTTCCCTAGTGTAAGAATCTGAAGACTCAATATGATGCAAAATCTTCAATAAATATTGTGAAAGGGTAAGAAACTGCTCAAAGGAAAAAACAACTCAGGTAGGGACACGGAGAAAAGAAGGAAGGGAAAAAAAGATATAAATTTGTATATATGCACTTAAGAGAGCTAAGATGATTGTATTACTAATTCTATTAGTTCTTCAAACAAAACAGTTAACATTCATAGGATTAGATCAATTTAGCATGTCTGTACATTGTAATCTGAGTAACTCTTTTGAAGATAATGATACAAAATAGCAACCTTTGTTATGTTCCTACCTTGTTTTGAAAGACTATATGGTTATTGTTTTGGGCTCTCTGTTACTATTTATTTGTCTCTTTTGTTTCTTGTTTTTCTTGTGTTTTGTTTTGTTATTCCATCTAACAGAAGACAGAGAGATGTACATGTACAGGTTTATATATGCCTAGAACTACTACTAAAGAGTTTACAAGAACTGATTTTATTATGTGTGATGGTATGAACAGCTACTTTGAAGAAAATGAGACATTATGGTATCCATTGCTGATTTCTCATCATCATGTTTTAAAGTCCAGTAATGCTTTTATTCTTTGATTGGATTGGTTTTAGTCTGTTTTCTATTGTTTGAATATGTGAAAAGGTTTGAACAGCTATTTTGAAGAAAACAAGAGACATTATGGTAGCCATTGCTGATTTCCTATTGTCTGGTTTGAAGTTGTGTAATGCTTTTGTCCTTTCATTTTGATCGGTTTTATACTATTTTGTTTTGCTTGAATTTATTGTGTGTGAAGGAATGAACAACTATTTTGAATAAACAAGAGACACTGTGGTAGCCCCTGTTGATTTCCTGTTGTCTCATTTTGAAGTCCTGTATTGGTTGTATTGTTCTGTTCTGATCTGCTTTGTTCTGTTTTATTATGTTTTTGTTTTGTTTTGTTTTATTCTCTTTAAAATAAAAAAATAAAAAATAAAGTATTTTGTCCAATTAAAAGGAAAATGTTGGATATGATATTATTTATATTTCCATGTGAATTTTAACTTATTTTTCTGGTTTGTGAAGAAAAACACTGATTTCTTGCAAGGAAATCCATGGAAAGTGTACATGAATTTTGGTATTATGACCATTTAATCAATATTAATTCTTCCAATCTTTGACCACTGGATGTCTTTTCATCTTCCAGTACCTTCTTCAATTTTTTTTCTTCAGGGGTTCATCATATTAATTGTGCAGGTTTTTAATCTCCTTGGTTAGGTTTATTTCTAGATATTTTTATTAGTTTTGAAGCTATTGTAGATGGAGCTATTTTTCTGATTTCTGTCCGAATGAATCCATTATTATTATATTTACAACAAAATAGACACATAGACCAATTTAATAGAAGAGAGGACCTATAAATGAATGCACTCAGCTACAGTCACTTGAGTCTTGATAAAGATAAAAAAACATAAATTGGGGAACAGCACCTTCAACAGATTGAACAGAAAAACTGAATAGCTCTGTGTAAAATATTGAAATTTTGTGCCTCTTATGCTGGACTTGGAATGAACAAAAGTTCTTATACTACCTAAAGTTTTGAGACTACTAAGGAAAAAAATAGGGAAAATGCTTCAAAAATATAGGTGTTGGCAATTTTTTCCTGAATGGAACTCTGATAGCTCAGGGAATAATAGCAAGAATAGACCAACCAGATCACATCTAATTAAAAAGTTTCTGCACAGTACAATTAATTGAATGGAGAAACAGCTGAGAGAATGGGACAAAAATCTTCATTCAGCTACTTTTAAGATAGAGAATTTACATTTAGAATATATAAAGAACTCAAAAAACACAAAAAGTCATCCAATAAGCAAAATAATGAACTGAATAGTCACTATTTATAATAACTGATAAATATAAGAAAACATTTGACATTTTTTGATGTACTGGAGATTGAACCCAGGGTCCTTTTCATTTTTCATCTTTCCATTGAAAATGCTGTTCTCCATTGTATGTGTTTTATAACTTTATCAAGACCCTAATGGGTATAGCTATGTACATTAATTTACAGATCCTCTTTTCTACCAAATTGGTCTATGCATATGTTGAACCTGAGGAGCTATATCCTTATCCCTTGTTTTTAAAAAGTTGTTTTCATTTTGATACAAGTTCTCACTAAGACACTAAGCTGCCCAGGCTGATCTTGAAGTTTGATCCTCTTACGTTAACTCTCCAGGGTATACCAATACATCTGGCTGATGGTAACATTTTTAGCCATCAGAGAAACACAAATCAAAACCACATTAGGATTCCATCACACTTCATTCAGAATGACTATCATTAAGAATGCCAGTGAAGATATGGAGAAAAAGGGACCTTTTTACATTGTTTGTCAGCTTAAAATCAGTCCAACCATTCTGGAAATCAGTATGGAGGTGCTCAAAAATTCTAGAAATAGAATTATTATAAAATCTAGTTATACTTATAAGAATTAAAGTCTGTACACTATAGAAATACCTGCATATTTATCATAGCACAATTCATAATAGCCAAGTTATGGATTTAGCCTAGATGCTCATCTGTGGATAAAGAACAGACAGTGTATAAACTCAAGGAAGTTATTATTCCACTATAAAGAAGAACAAAAATGAGGTAATTTAGAACAAGGAGAAAGTTATCTTCATAATCATATTTATCATAGCATAATTCATGATAGCCAAGTTGTGTGATAAGCCTAGGTGCTCATGAATGGATTAATTTATAAAGAGAATTTTCCTAGATTTACACAATGGAATATTATACAATCATAAAGAAGAAAAACATGTGACCTATAAGAAAGTGCATGTAACTGAAGATTATCCTACTAAGTAGAATAAGAAATATGCAGAAATACAATTACAGCATATTTTCTCTCACATATGATATCTGAAAAAAATGCAACATGAAATTGATGAAACTATTAGAAAAGAAGTAGGGCCCAAGGGAGAGATGAGGTGAGGGTAAGAGAAAGTAATGAAAATGGATATGATAAAAATACTGATACACATGTATGAAAATGGCACAAATAAATTCATTACTCTGTGTGAATAATGTTACTAAAAAGGAATATATAGGACTCACACTTTGCCTTCACGATCAAGAATTAAACTAGAATAAAATAGGAATTTAAGTTAAAATACATAATTACTTTGAGAATAATCTATCATAAATGAAAGCATATTCAATAGAATAGACATATTTATGACATCTTTATACTATTTTAATAAATTATGAACATCCAGTTTTAAATTCCAAATTAAATTAACTGTCACTATCTTAAGCAACTGACACTCTCCCTGAGCATACAATTTAAATGTTACTATATTTTTTTCTATTATATCGTCAAAATCAATGAGGTCAAAATTCTTTGTCAGTATTCAAATTTAATATGTCTTAATACAATATTACAAAAGAGCAAATGTGATCATTTAAAACAAGGAAACAGTAGCATTATGGTTAGAAATGTGTACACATTTTGCTTAAGGATTTTAGTTTGCTCTTCAATTAAATTAGCAAGACTGCAGCAATCTTGGCCATTAATCCAATATACTGAGTTAAAATAAATAAAATATTTAAAATACGAAACATACTGCATCATTAATAATTCTACTGACAAAAATTTTGATAATTTAGATTAAAATATATATTTAACACAGTTGTAAACTAAGAGAAACATAGAGAAAAACATTTCAATAAGTCATATACACATTTTCTTTGCATTGAAAAAAGTAAAATGATTTTGATAGCCTAGGTGTTTTTAAACCAAATAATTATCATTTGGATTTATGTTACACTCTTTAAATATTTCTGTATAATTCCATAACAAATATAGAAAGTATTGAATTCTCAAAATTGAGATAAGGCATCAAAATGAGATAGACCAAAAGAAGAGACACACATTTTTACATAGATGAATGGGATGCATTATCTGAGAAAGTAATAAAATTAGGAAATGTAACATGGTTCACTAAGTTTAAAACTCAAAGTAAACTCAGGTAAAAGATATGTAAATACCATAATCATTGTTATGATTGATACATTGTATCAACTTGAGTTTAGCGATTTAACTGAGAGACTCAGCAGGGAGCCAGGATCCTTAATTTGTAGATATCCTCATTCAATGTAAGAGAAGGACACAGAGATTTTGCGAGTGCTACCAGCCTGGCAGGGGGATTGGCCTATGCACAATATAAATGAGGAGAATGGGCTTGTCCTGCCCACCCCCCTTTTGCTCTGGCTGCTTTTACTTGCTGCTGCCTTGAAACGTTACCCCTGTGCCGTGCCACCCTGCCTTGCAACCAGTTGATTATGGACTGAAACTTCCAGAAACTGTAAGCTAAATAAACTTTTTGATCCCAATTTTGGGTGTTGGGAGTTTATCTCAGTAATGAGAGAAAAGTAACGAAGACCATCATTCTGAAACTCTTTCTTTATTCAAAAGGTATGTGTCAAATCACGTTCCAAGATCAATGGGATAAACAAAACATAGACTTCCTGTTTTTATAAAGTAACAACAGTGCATTAAATAACATTCCCAGTAACTGCCTCAGAATATGAAACATAAGAAGTACATGAACTTTTGAAAAGATAAGCAAATTGTAATGTATCACCATGGTGTAATAATATTTCACAACTAAAAGGAAGACTTTCAATACACACTCCCACATGAATATGAAACAAATGTTGAACATGCAATAGTGCAAAAAGTAAGATGATAAATACAATAAGTTATGATTCCAACTATACGATTTTCTAGAAAAGCAAAATTACAAGGAACCAAAACTCAGAACATTGCTAGGTTTATTTCAAAGAAAGAACGATCTAAATCTGTGATGGAAATATTCCATATCTTGATAATGGTCATGTTGAATGCCCATGTCTATTTGCTTAATCTCACTTATCCATAAACTCAAAAATGGAGACTTTTGTAACATGTAAATAACACCTCGATAAGCCTAACTTAAAGGGGAATGTAATCCTAACTGATGGAAAGATATTGCTTAATTAAAGTATTTAAAATAAAGAAAATATTTATATACTATATTACATTCACAGAAAAAATGCATTTAATTTGGAGAATTTGATATAAAAAGTTTGTAATTTGGGGGAAAGGAAAAAAAAGGAAGGGAAAATATATATATATATATATATATATACACACACACAAGATAGCTAAGATAATGGCACTACTAATTTTATTAGTTCATTGAAAGGAATAGTTAGTGCTTATATTGCTTCATCAGTTTTGCATGCCTATATATGGTAATCTGAACAACTATTTTGAAGATAACAATATGCAATATAGCAACCATTGTTAATTTCCTGTCATCTTGTTTTGAAATTCTTTATTATTTTTATAATTTTATTTTATTCTCTTTAAAATGAAAAAATTTAAAAGTTTTTGATTTCAAAAAACTTTAAAAATCTGTTTCCATAGAAAAGGAAAAATGAGAATGAAGTGATCTAGACTGATTTGTTATCTGTTAAGTTATTATGAAGCTACAGTAATTTCAAGGATAAATTACTTTGTATCAGTTGACTGAACACTTAATGATGGACCAGAATGAACAACTCAGTCATATATCTAAATGAACAATATTAAAGAAAAACCTCAAAATATCAAAATAAAATTTTCATAAGTATTTTTAGGGGTACAGAGAATCGAACTCATGACCTCACACTTGCCAGACTATCATAAATATTGGAAAGGAAATGGTTATTAAATAAATGATTTGTAGGAATCTGACTATGTTTTAGAGGGAAAATATCAAAAGTACACTATCAAAGGAACGTTAACTACAAATTCACAAATGTATTCCATCTTTGAAAAAAGTACATTTGCATATTTACATTATATTAAGGACTGTTTTGGGTCCTGTTTCTCCAGGGGGCTTTTTGACAGGTAGAGGGTAGTAACAGTGCTAATATTACACTTTGGGTGATGTCCTGATTCATGGAATTTAACAGGACCTCATGAGTATGTATTTCCCTGAAATTTTCCCTCAGTGTGGAGGTAGCTGTGGACATCATCTGCATTCTTATCGGATTTTCATGCTATTGTTGAGGCTAGCAGAGCTTTTCTTTTTTTTCTCTTTATTCCTTCATCACTCCCAGTAATTTTATAACCATCTAAGCTTTTGCATTTAAATTTTCTTATTTGGCATATCATGCCAGTTTCTAGTTTTTCTGGATGAAACTAATACAGTGATCATTATTTGTATGTGAGTTTTAAATTGAAGTACAGAAATACATCCTATGATTTCAAAGGAATGTAATTTCAAAGGAAATTGTATAAATACATTTTTGTTCAACCCAAGACCTAACTGATTATTTTATGAAACATGACTGTCATCAATTTCTGGAATAAGTCTATTTGTTCAGTGGTTTCTAATTTAATTGGATATTAGATACCTGAAAATGTTCAGTCATACATCTGTCTGAACAAATTATGAGCAAAGGCAATTTCAGTGTGCATTGGGTATATCTCACTATATAAAAACCTGGATTATCCAGTCAAAATTGGACAACCAAATTTAAAGTCCTCTTCAAACCTTAATACTTCTCTCTAGCAAAACATAAATCTGATGATAAAATATAGAGCAGGGAAATAGCCCTAGTGTTTGCCATCCTAGGATATATTGCCTAATAATTTTAGGAATTCTTTTTGTTCATAAGTGAATGCTTACTTTTAGAGGGTCTTTGAATTTTGTAAGGAACTTTGTTTTTAACCATTTAGTATTTAAACTTCATCTATATTTTTATACCTAAATCTTCATTAATGATCATTTTCTGGCTACATATTTTTCATTACTTGTATTGGATGACACTATAGTTTAGAGTAACAATTACCCACTGCCCCTGTTTTACTGTAGAGCGCACATTTTATCCAAATCTTCCAAGCCAAAGAAAGTTTCCACAGATACAACTGGTTTTAGTTATCTATGTGGAAAAGTTCTGTAAACACAAAACAATCAAGTAGCCAACATATCTCTGTGGTTCTCCAAAACCAAAGGCAATGAGTCTGAGAAATGAAGATAGTTCTAAAGACAATCATGTCACTCAGACTCCATCCTTCTTCTGAAATTTAGAAAAACACTTGCAATCTTCCCAGTAATGCTACATGTAATGTCACCTTATATAAAATATTCTAACACCAAAGTGAACTAACAGAACCCCAATTCATACATACTGTTCTGAATTTTAAGAAAGTTAAGATTATTCTTATAAAATCGAAGGATTATACATGATTAATCTACCACTTTAAATATTTCCATACTGTTTTTAGGAGAATTGTATGTATCTCTACTGGGAAGATTTTCATTTTCTGTGCTGTGAGATCAAGAGTAAATTTGTGAGTAGCTATCAAAATATGCTGTTCTTTGAGACCATATTAAATGAAATGACACAGATACACAAACTTTAATATCTCATAGTTTCTGTTATATAAGAAATGCAGAATATTAATAAAGAGCAAAATATTAGTAGATAAATAGAAAATAGGGAGACCTCCTGCAAAAGGAAAGGAGACCGACGGAGAGAGAGAGGATGAAAGGGAAGGGAGTAAAAAAATATTTCACAGTGTTATGTCCATGTGCCAACTCCCCATGAAAAATGTAATCATTGCAGAGTTCAAATATGTACCAATAAAAATACACATTATTAAAAAAATATATGGTACATCTTTATTTGTATGTTTGAGGAGAGACCAAAGTAAAATGGCTTCAATCTGGCAACTGTAAATTGTTGAAAAGGCAAAGCAGTCACTGGACAGAGCCTGAGGAGATCCTACAAGGCAGGGAATTGGAATACCCACCCATCCCACTCGTGCAGCATGCTGCAAATTGGTTGATTTTTCCACATAAAAAGAATTTTCAGAATACGTTAGTAAAAATCATAAAGAAATTCATTAGGGAGAATTTTAAAAATGCATAGTCAGAGAAAATAGAGTGGAAACCTTCAGAGAAGAAAAATGTGCATTGAGGCCTTGCGCTGGATATATTGATATGGTTTTGGGAAAGTGGGATGAAAACTGAAAAGACATGGCCCTTTCTATAGAAAAAGGAAGGCTCTTTTAATGTTCTGTAGGGCGTTCTGTCTCCTTGGGTGTCTGATAGGTTTCAAAATGAGTACAGCAAGCCTCGGCACCCTTCAACTCTACTCAGTTTCTCCCCAAGTCCTTTATTACCATCAACATTTTATAGATGAAAGGGATAACACATACAGGCTAACTAACAGACTTACAGGATCTTTCCAGGATTTGGGGTGTGATGAGCCCGATTTAAAGAAAAAATATATCTAGGAAGCATAAAGAAAAATAGGGAACAGAAATACAGAGCACTAATAAGGATCACCCTGCGGAACGCTCTGTTCTCAAGTTGCAGTCTTCTTAAAAGTACAATTTTAAAATTATGATTTTCCTTGTTTCTGTTCTATCTTTATTTCTTCTATTAAACTTTAATTGCATGCTTTTTAAAATTTATTATGGAAGTCTTCCTTCCCCAACTAATTTAGATAATTAACTCAATGGTACAACTTCCTAAATTGGGTGAATTGAAGAATTATAAAACCCAAATCGTAAGATTCAAAACCCCACCTTCTCTGGACCACACAAAGCATCATGTATAAGTGAACATACACGACGATAAATACATGCAGATGCTGCGCCATCTTCTCAATATGACCGCTCTCCAAGCACATGGGTGTTTCCGAAGAGACTGACTTATAAACCAGTAGGCTTTTGTAAAGAATATATATACATATGTATTTTAAAGACTGTTCTTTCATGTGTAGGATATGAAGCTATGTGGCTCTATTTGTAATTCTCTTAGATTTCTGTCTTGTAAAAGGAAAGCAAACATCTGTGTGTTTTTGAGCACTGTGTGCTAAGGTTTGGCAATCCTTCATGATAGTATTTTGTCTTATTTAACGCAGTAAGAGCTAATCTTCTGAAGGAATGAGATTAGGTGAGACAAGCCATAAACAAGGACAGTTTATTGACTAGATAGCGTCTGGTAATGCTTTTTTTTCATATAATTTACATTATTTCGTTTTAACTTGTTAAGTAGACTAGACTATTATTAGTGTGGTAAGGCAGAGGTGAAGAATTTTCTTAGGTAGAGACAATTGATCATTTTTCTGTTCATCATTAATACAAAAAGAAAAACAACAATCATTC
>RJWT010021830.1:0-17428 GCA_004365215.1 Cuniculus paca | reverse complement strand
GCCTTGAACCCACATCAACCTCCTGCCTTAGCCTCCTGAGTGCTGGCACTACCTACCACATGCACCATGGCAGGCATCTTTTCATTTTTTTCTGACTTTTTTTTTTTTTGTACTGGGGATTGAACCCAGGGCCTTCACACTGAGTTACATCCAAAACCCCTTTTTATTTTTAATTTTGAGGCAGGCTCTGACTCAGTCACTAAATTGCCCCCAGGGTGAGCTCAAACTTGCAATCCTCCTGTCTCAGCCTCCCAGAGTGGTAGGGAGTGTATCGATCAACCGCCATACCCTGCTTCTTCTTATCTGTGACTTTTGAACAACGAACTTTTAAAAAAATTGTTATGAGGACATTTTCTTAATTTTTTAGTACTTTGAGTGTTTGTGTTCTACTTCAGAAACTTTGCCTAACTCATCATCACAAAGGTTTTTTTCCCTATTTTCTTCTAGACATTTAATAGTGTTAGGTCTTAGACCGGATATGGTGGTACACAACACCTGTAACCCTAGCTACTGAGAGGGCTGAGGCAAGATCTTAAGTTCAAAGCCAGTCTGGGCAACTTAGTGAGACCCTGTGTTAAGATTTTAAAAATGTATGTACCTTGCACCAAAAAAAAGAGCTGAGGATGCAGTTCAATGCAAAGCTGTGATATTCCATCACCAGCACTGAAAAAAAAGTCTTGGATCTTATGTTTGGGCCTATAATCTACTTTTTTTTGAGGGGGGTACTGGGGATCGAACTCACAACCTTGCACTTACCAAGCAAGCACCTAAACCCCTAAGCTAAATCCCTTGCCCCTATAATCTACTTTTAATTAATTTTGGGGTATGATGTAAAATGGGGGTAAACTTTGTTTTCCATGTAGATATTCAGTGGTTGCAATACCAGGTAGTAAAAATACTATTTTTTTTAAAAAAGACTATTTTCCTCACTAACTTACTACTGTGATAGCTTTGTCAAAAACCAGTTGACATAACAGTATGGATCTGTTTCCTCCTTTGTCCCGTTAACGTGTAGTCTATTGTCTCAGCAACTTCACATTATCTTGATTGCTAAAGGTTTACAGTGAGTCTTGAATTGGGTACTGCAAGTCCTCCTTTTTAAAAAGTGTTTCTATGTCTTTGCCTTTTGATATACTTCAAAGTGTATCAAGTTTTTCAGGCTACTACCCATGGTTCTGCAAATTTGGGGTTCCTGCAGACCTGCCCCTCAGGCCTTTTTTCTTTGGTAGTAGGGATTGAACGCAGGGCCTTGCACATGCTAGGCAAGCACTCTTACTACTCAATTACATTTTTAGCCCTGTTAGATTCGACTTAGATTGGCATGTCTGAGGGTCCTTAGATTGTGTAGATGTAACAGACTCATAGAACCCAAAAAGATACTATATTTACAATTTGGTACAAAGGATATAAACGAATAGCCAGTGATGAGGTACCCAGGACAAGGTTTATAAGGACCCTGAGGACAGCAGCATCTGTCCCTATGAGTAGAATGTCACTCTCTTGGATGTGTCACCAATGCAGAACCCCTCAGTTTAGGGTTTTTATGGCGATTTCATTATGTAGGCATGACTGATTAAACCACTGGCCACTAGTTATTATATAAAATCTCTGTTTCCTCCCCTCTGGGGTTGAGAGCCCTAAAAACTCTGGCCTCTACTCTGTGAGTTGGTTTTTCTGGCCCCTAGCCCCGTGGAGAAGTCCTACAGCCCTGTGAGTCATCTCACTAACATATAATGGACAGTAAATTCCAAGGGCTTTAGAAACTCTGTATCAGGAACTAAAGACAAAGGTCAAATATTTATTTTTCATTTTGCTATGGGTGTGGGTCTCCTCTTTCTTTTTAATGTCTTCACAGCATCCCATTATATAGATGTAACAGGACTTATTTAATATTCCTTATTTTTTTTAAGATGAAAGTTTTATCGTCTTACAGTTCAGTTCATACAGTGGTGTGGCAGAGGTAGAGAAGAAACAGCTCATGATCTGGCTGTGAAAAGCAGAGAGAGATAAACAGAGAAGAGATAGATTCTTCTAGGCCACGCCCCCAGTGGCCCACCTCCTCTGACCAGGCTTTGCCTCCCAACATCACAGTAAGCTATGAACTCAGTGGACTAATTCACTGATAAGTATCATGCCCCCGTGATCCAGTCATCTCCTGAAAGCCCCACCTGTGAGCGCAGGAAGCTTTGGAGGTACACCTAGATTAGGAAAATACAATCACCAAGTTGAGGATGCATGCCACTGTAGCATCTAATATTACTTTGATAGCAATGCTCCTGTGACTTCCCAGTTCCCACTGGGCTCCAGTCTATAGAGTCGGCATATCATACACAAGTCAAAGGAGTAGGTACGAATGTGGACCCTAACAGGTGACCTTCAGGACCTCTGCCAATTCAGCACAGAACTGGGGAAATTGCTCAGGGTGCACGAACTGCATTGGAATATTAGACTCATAGCTTTCCAAGGGGCCCAGATACAGCCCCTTGGCTAACCAGCTCAGCCCAGCGGTTAGGTGCAGCGGGACCTGGAGGATACTCAGGGAAAAGTGGTTCCCATTGCAACTGAAAGTCTTCAGTTGGGAGCCGCGGCTCAGGGCAGGCAAGATAGCAAGGACATGGGAGTCTATGATCTCACAGTGCTCTAGGACCAGGGTGTCCAGGGTGCTGGCCAGTTTATCTAGTAGAACCTGGAGGGTCTCAGGATTGAAGGATTTCATTGAAAACTTCCTCAGAAAAACTTCCTCAGACTCAGGGACTTCAACTGGCTTGTGCTTGCACACTGGGACAGACGCTTGTGGTCAGATTCCTTCTGGGGACTTGAACTCAAGGAGAGGGCCTCCTGAAACTCTTATACAGATTTCCATGCAGGAAGAAGACATCGTCTATATAAAGCTTCCAGAGACTTTGCAGCTGCCCTATGTGAAAAGCACAGATGCAGAAACGCACTTGTTTTTTGAGGGTGAAGTAAACACTTCTGGACTCAGATGACTGAAGTGAAATGTGTGAAGATTCGTCATCTTCTTTTTGTTTTGTTTTGCTTTTGTTTTTGGTACCTGGAAGGGAATCGAACTCACGA
Source organism: Cuniculus paca (assembly GCA_004365215.1). NCBI lineage: Eukaryota > Metazoa > Chordata > Mammalia > Rodentia > Cuniculidae > Cuniculus > Cuniculus paca. The sequence continues at coordinate 14,353 of RJWT010021830.1, read as the reverse complement.
CCTTGCACTTGCCAGGCAGGCACTGTGCCGCTGAATTGTCATCTTTTTGAGCTGAGAAGCAAATGCTTTCATGCTTTTCTGATGCCAGTCACTAAAACATGTCCAGCTCATGGATAGAGTCCAGTTGCAAGGCACACAGAAGCTTCAGGATTGTAAAGACAGCACTGGACGTGATCATCACCTTCCCACAGTACACGTGATCTGGAGCCTTTCTTTTCCTGACCCACTTCAAGAGGCAGAGTTGTAACTTAATGGGCAGCACAAGACGAGCTTCAGGTTTCAGAACAAAGTTGTGTGAATATTCTCAAGGCCGGCTTCTTCTTTCTTAACCCAGGCTTGCTTGTTCCTTATTCCTGACACCTACTAAGTGGGCAGCACTCATGGTTCTGTGCCCTACAATCCAGAAGTCCTGGTACACATCTGTCCAATCCAGCACCTGCAGTTTGCATCTGCTGTGGTGAACCTTCTGGGACAGCTGTATGTCAAGTCCATCTAGTAGGGTTTCCAAGGTCTGCAGGTTTCTCAAAGGGAGGCAGGGGAACAGCCAGGCCTGCACCATCATCCACAGGACCTCATTGTGTTCCCCCATGAATGCATCCATGAATATGTCATGGAAAATCAGGGTGGGCTGGTTGTGTGGAGCAGTGCAGGTTATGGTCTGACTCTTTGGCAGGCTCTGCTTGGCCAGCTCATACAGAGGTGGTAGGGTCTGCATACTCATCCCGATGGATCAGATGAAGGCTCAGCTGCCAGGGCTCTGAGAATCCCAGCAGAACCAGTGGTGACTGGAAGCTCCAGGACTCTTCCCTAATATCCCTTATTTACAGCAATTGCAGGTTTGCCTATGCTTGCTGGTGTTAAGAATGATTTATTTAAATACCACCTATTGATGAGCATTGAAATTGTTTGCAGTTTCCCTTTGTGAGCAGGAACATCTTTGTGAGCTTTTCTGCAGGTTACATTATCAAAAGTAGAATTCCTGGGTCAAATGTATGTACCCTGACATTTGGACAGATTCTGCTAAATTGTCCCCCAAATTTGTATTCCCATCAACAGTGTATATAAGAGAGACCATTTTTTGTCTGAATATGATAGCACACACCTGTAATCTCAGCACTCAAGAGGTTGAGGTAGGAGGATCACTGTGAGTTCAAGGCCAGCCTGGACTACTATCTCAAAAAAAAAAAATCACGTATTAAAGTAGAGAAAAACCTATGTGCCTGTCATAATCTCATGGCCAATCTTGTTTCATCCATATACCCATCTTCCTCTCCACCTCTTCTGTAGTATTCTAAATCAAATCCAGACATAAAATTTCTAAAGAAATTTTTAAAACCATAGCACAACCCCAAGATGACACCACAATAAATTAACTATTAAATAGTTAATAAATAATTAGCATGGTCAATAAATTAATAATTCCTTAATTGGTTTTGATTTTGATTTTTTGAGACAGGGTATCACTATGTAGTTCAGGCTAGCCTTAAACTCATGGCAATCCTCCTGCCTCAGCCTCCTAAGTGTTGGGACTATTGGCATGTGCCATCACGCCTGGCCTCTTAATTCATTAATTTTATCAAATATTAGCAGCCTTCACATTTCTCAATTGTCTCATAACTTTATTAGCATCTTTCTTGAATTACTATTTTAAAATTTCTATAGACTATAGTCTATATGTCTGGATTCTTTTCTTTTTTTTTTTACTTTTATTTGCTTTATTTTATGTGTAATTTATTCCTGTGCCATAAGTTTTTGTTTCTTCAGTTTCTTCTGGGGTATCTTTTTCTTCTGTGCAACTTCTTCCTCTGGTTTAGGAACAATTTGTTCCTTTTCAGTACGGATCATCTCACTATGGCAGGGGGAGCTCATGTATGGGTGAATCCGGCCATGAGTACTCTGGGTGCTTTGTTCACCTGGGTGTGTTCAATGACCAGAGAATCTACATCTAAGCCCTTAAGTTCAGCATTACTCTCGGCATTTTTAAGCACGTACAGCAAAAATTCAGCACTGTTTTTGGGCCACCGACCCTGGGTCCAGCCCCACTGTTTGGCCTGGGTCATCTACCAACTCCACCATTGTAACGCCGGAACGGCACGCATTGCTTCTTTAATGGGATGTCCTTCAGATACTTGGTGGCCTTTCGGATATGCATACCCTTGATGGCCTGGGCAGTTTCACGGGTGTTCTTAAAGTGAACACGAAGATTTGAGCCTCTTGATTTGCATGACTTTGTGGGGTTTTCTGGGTCAAGAGAGTAGCGAACCATTTTCACAGGTCACCTCAGGCCGCTTACAGGAAGAGAGCTCTTTTCTTTCCTTTCCCTTTCTTTTCTTTTCTTTTCTTTTCTTTTCTTTTCTTTTCTTTTCTTTTCTTTTCTTTTCTTGGCAGTAATGGGAATTGAAGCCAGGGCCTTGTGCATGCTAGGCAAGTGCTCTACTAGGGATCTATAGCTTGTTTATCTTTTTGCCAATTTTTTAAAATAATGAGTTAGACCAGGGGTTGTGGCACATGTCTGTAATTCCAGCACTTGTGAAGCTGAGGCAGGAGGATTACCATGAGTTTGAGGCCAACCTGGGCTGCATAGTGAGTTCAAGACCAGCATGACTTACACAGTGAGACCCTGTCTCAAAAATAAATGAATAAATAAAATAAAATAAAATAAAATAATGAGTTAATTCATTAGCACCCTTGAACAGTAACTGTTTTGGCTTATACTGAGATGTTCCTCCCAAAAAACCCTATGCATTCATAGGTGGGACTTTTTGGAGGTGGCTGGATCTAGGGTATGTGAAAAGCAATTAAGGGTGTGTGATAACTAAATTAGTCTACTGATTGGTTTAGTATAGTTTTGGGTATGGATGATGGGAAGACCCACCCTGGGTGTGGGTGGCCTAAACCAATAGGCTTGTAACCTGAATGAAATAAAAGGGAGGTTTGCTGCTACTGCTACTGCTACTTTGCTGCCTCCTGCCTGCCATGCCATGAACTGTTTCTCCTCTGCTATGTCCCTCTTCCAGGCTGTCCTGCCTCTGAGTCAGATGACTATAGACTGAAATCTCTACAAACTGTGAGTTAAAATAAACCTTTCCTCCTTTAACTTGTGTGTATCAGGTATTTTGTCTCTTTAAAAAGTAACTAAGTACAGTAACTAATAAGATTCTTTTTGTTGTTCTAAATTACTTTTAGTACAATGGCAAGTTTGGAGATTAAAATATACTTGTGCCTTTTATTCTGCTGTAGTTTTATCCTTACTGAAGTTCAAATTGTTCCATCTTTGGCCAGCAAGAACCTCTTTTTTTTTTGTGGCACCGGGGATCAAACTTACAACCTCACACTTGCCAGGCAGGCGCTTACACCACTGAGCTAAATCCCCAGCCCAAGAACCTCTTTAAGGTGGCCTTGTGACATCAATCTAGTCTAGTCTAGGTCTTTGCTAGCTTTGTTGCTTGCTTTTCAGTTTGGCAAGATATTCTGGACTTATATATTTTCTCAGTCATATATATACATATCAGCTATTTCTCTAAAGAGCCCTGGTTATTTTTAGTGGTAAATAGCATTTGGAGACCTCAAGCAGGGCGTGAGAGGTAGTTCTTTCTTCTGGGTTCATCATTAGTCTATTTATTTTTTTTCCCATTGGGCAAAGCTAGGAAATGAATATATTTAAACCACATCATGAGTTCAAAGTGAAATCTCCAATTAGTATTCAAGACAACAGAATTTTTACTTAATCTCAGAGATCTCACGTCTCCTTTTTTTCTGCTCCGAAAAGTAACACCAACTTGATTACTCACACAACAACCTCACGGGATTTGTCAGTATTTGCATGTCATCACACCCAAGAACCAAGGGAAAATGCTGCGTTGCTCTAAATTTAGTATGTGTGCTGCCAAAGTGAGAGCACGCTTTATAATCTTTACTGGTCTACAAGATGAAAAGTTATATATCTTTGTGGTTTTGCTTATTTCTTTGATAATTAATGAGGGTGGAGTATTGTCTTTGCATTATAGACAAGCCCTAGTTTAAGCCTTTGTTTTTTTCGTATTTTTTGCGGAACTGGGGATTGAACTCATGACCTTGCACTTGCCAGGCAGGCGCTTAGACCTCTGAGCTAGATCCCCAGCCTTGTCTTTTTGAGACAGGGTCTCCCTATGCCGTTCAGGCTGGCCTTGAGCTCACTTTGTAGCCCAGGCGGGTCTCCAACTCACAACCATCCTCCTGTCTCAGCCTCCCGAGTGCTGGGATTACACGCGTGTGCCACCAGGCCCGGCTTAAGCCTTTATTCTTGAATTATGGATATTCTCAAGAATAAAATTTTCTGAACTTTAGGGATCTGCGTAGTATTTTTTTCCCAATCTACAGATTACCAGGCTATTCTTTACTGAACGTATTTTTATTTATTGAGCATCCTCCTAAGCAGTCATATACAAGTGTAACAAACATAAATAGATTTGGCATCTATTTACATATTTCCATAGTGCACGTTCATTTAACTATAGTACCTTTTTTCCCCCGAGGTACTGGGAATTGAACCAAGCACTCTGCCACCGAGATACATTCCCAGCCCAAATACTGTACTCTTAAAAAAGTGGACACCATCTGAAACATCTCGTGTCCGTCTTACTTGTGGCTAGAGTGTCACACTAGGAATCACTGCCCTATAGGTTTTGATACTCAGTGACTGACCAAAGTGAGAGAAGCCCGTTATTGCCCCATCCGTGTCGTGTGTTTAATGAGAAAAGTTGTTCTGAGAAACAACCCAAATGCCCACCAGCCCTTGGTGCTGAAGGCAGCTGCAGAAGAACAGTAATGGGCTTTCCTGCTCAGTGTGGAAGAGAGGTCCTAAGACTTGGCTTGAGGTGCTGCTGTGAGCCAGTGGGGTGTCAGGGAAGTCACACTGCCTCGCGAGCTCTAGTTTCCTCATCTGTAAAATGGGGACATTGGAGTAAACAGTTTGTGTTATAAACGGTTTCCAGATATGAAGGCAACATTTGTAATCCCTTTTGTCTTCCCTCACAGAGAGCTCCTAGTTTAGAAGTGAGAGCGTTGCTCTACTGTCCTTTCCCATCTGGGTTCCGTGTCGGGACTGCTGGTCCCAGTCCACGTCAGCAAGCTGCCCTGACAGAGAACTCACACCCAGGAAGCCAGCCAGGTCGGAGCACAGGAAGAACCTCAGGGCAGTTCAAGAGTTCGAGCAGCCCTGACTAGATGCTGGTGGAACCCAGGTTAGGGCAGGTCAGGCTGTGCGATCATCACAGGAAAGCAAAAACTACAGTTAGGGAAGCTCAGTCAGCCAGGAAAAGGGGCAGAGCACAGCAGGAAGGGGCACCCTCAAGGCCAGGAGAGGCAATTCACATACCCCTAGAAGCCCAGGTCACACCCTGCTGGATCATCTTTCTGCAGCCAGGTCCCGAACAGTGAGGATCTGTGTGTGTGTGTGTGTGTGTGTGTGTGTGTGTGTGTGTGTGTAATGTCCACAGAAGCAGAAAAGCAGTGTTTATGAACCAGAGGAAGCCTGGGATAGAACATCACTGTTGACTACTGCGTTGACCAACTATGCAGCCTTAGACCCTAGACAAGTTACTTACTGAATACCTCAATTTCCTCATCTAAAACAGGATCATAATATTACCAAGTTCACAAGATAGTGATAAGGACTAAAAGGGTTAGCACATGGAGAATACAGTGGCCATAAACAGTTTATAAGTTTCTGGGTCTCTCTCTCTCTCTTTTTCTTCTTTTTTTAAGATAGTGTCTTCAGGAAGTTCAGGCTGGCCTTGAGCTCAAGATCCTCCTGCCTCCGCCTCATGTGTGCTACCATACCCAGCTCGTGTTTCTGTTTTCCATATCCAAAAGGAGGAGGGATGGAGGAAGGGAGAGAGCAGGAAAGAAAGGAGAAAAAGAACAAGTTAATAATCAAAGCTATTTGTCCAGTAATGTAGAAATAACGGGTCTCAATCTGAGTTCTGGGAAGAAAATGAGACATAAAGAACTTGCAGGCTGGGGATTTAGCTCAGCAGCATAAATGCCTGCCTGGCAAGCATGGGGTCGTGAGTTCAATTCCCAATACCAAAAAGAAGAACAAGAACTTTTCTCACAGAACAAAGGTAAAAATCCTATAGGGAATTTTGTTACTCATGCAAGGTCTGTGGCCCCAAGATATACCCCAACAAGGCATGTCTTGCTAGAAACAAAACCCCCAGCATACTGTTCGGAGGCACGTGAACTTTGTGGTATCTGATTAGAGAAGAGAACCAAGTCGCAAGTGATTATATCTTCTACGAAGACGGACCCACTGCTGGCTCCGAGGGCTGCAACTTGTGCAGAGTTGTGTGGGCAGCTGCGGTGAACACCCGTGGGCTTCACGGCCTAGAACAGCCGCGTTAACCCGTGAAGGCGCGGTGTGCTCAGACGGTCACATGTGCGGGGAAAACTGTAAGCTGCCCCGAATGGTGAGGAAGCAGCCTGCTCATGGCGTGAAGCTCAGTTCCAGATGGGCAGTGGAAGGATCCCGTGAGCATCCCGTGACCAAGCAAAGCTGATGACCCTGACGCCGGCAAAGCCGTCTAGGAGACGCGCCACCAAGCGTCATAGCCCACAGGAAGTTGTTTCTTCACACAGCAGATAGAACCCAGAAGCATTGCACCATGGTTTTTTTTTTTTTTTTTTTTTTTGGCACTTACAAAGATCTCCAGTAATTTCCTCAAACCATGGTGAGTGCGTGTGTGTTTCTAGAGACAGCCTGGCCTGGCCCCTTTCCTCCAATACTAGCAAAGATTTGAATTCTAGACAACGTAGGGCTATTTCACTGGGATTTCTTTTGTTCCCTTTCCTTTCCATTCCTTTCCCTTTCCCTTTCCCTTTCCCTTTCGGTTTCCCCTCCTCTCCCCTCCCCTCCTCTCTCTACTCTTTTTTCCTTCCCTTCCCTTCCCTTCCCTTTCCTTTCCTTTTTACTGTACTGGGCATTCTCCTCAAAGAGTGGCCACCACCCTCAGAATGACAGTCTCTGTGTCACCACAGTCATTGTGAAAAGTTTGAGGGGACATCAAGAAATTCCTTCATGGGCCAGGGATCTAGCTCAGTGGCCCAAGTGCCTGCCTGGCAAGCACAAGGTTATGAGTTCAATCCCCGGTGCCGGGAAAAAAAAAGAAAAAAGAAAAAAAAAAGAAAAGAAATTTAAGAAATTCCTTCATATCTGTACAATATTTCCCTGATGTGACTAATGCTCAAAATCTCTTAAGTTAGTTCAAGGCATTCCTACACCCTACACCAAGACTCTGCTAGTTCATTTCATAAAGGAGAGTAGAGTAAATATTTTAGGCTTCGTGGTGCATGCTGCCTTTGTCATAGGGATCAGTCATCACCCTGTAGCCAGATAGCAACCATGGGCAATATATAAATGAAAAGAAAGCATCACTATGTTCCAATAAAACTTTGTTCATAGCCAGAAGTGGTGGCACATGTCTGTAACCCTAGCACTTGAGAGGCTGAGGCAGGAGGATCACTGTGATTTCAAGGCCAGCCTGGGCTACAACGTGAGTTCAAGGCCAGTCTCAAATGCGTATCAAAACCCTGTCTCAAAAAGACAAAAGAGAAAAACAAAACCTTTATTTACAAAATCAGGAACCAGACTTGGGTACCAGACACTCAGTCTTACATTTAGAGAAGGACAGTGGAACTGAATGGGATGAATCTACATTTATAGAGCAAGTACTGCATACTGAACACTGTACTAACACCTTGATGTGTGGTATTTCATTTAGTCCTCAGAAAAATCACTGTGTGACAGGTACAACAGATAGCCCATTTTATTGCTGAGGAACTGAGGCTCAGAGAGGATAAGTTACTGGGTTGATGTTGCACAGTGAATGCTGGCAGAACTTGAACTGAGGTATGTGAGTTCCAAAACCAGTGCTTTTGACTGGTTTTGTAGCTCAGCTCAAGCATATGTATGAGGCTCTGGGTTTGATTCCCTGCATTGAAAAAACGAAACCAAACCAACCCAAAACCCCAGAAGCCTGTGATCTTTCTACAGAAACGAAGACACGCAGAATCCTGGAACCAGACAGGCCCCAGAACTCACCAAATCCAACATCCTCATTTTGTAGAGAGGAACTGAGAATAGCAGAGCAAGAGCAAACTGAGCCAGACTTTGTCTGACTGACACAGGGACAGCCTTAATGCCGTCACAGGGGCCGGGGTTGGGGGTGGCACAGGGCATCTCCCCTGGTAAACAGCTGGCTTCAGTGGGTCTCCCACTCCCTCTGGGGACACCACACATCTGGCTGCATGCTTCCCATTCTCACGTCCACACCCACTGCTGAAGGTCTAGTAACGCATCACAGAGACAGCTAACAATTCCTGCTCACTGGAAGACCTGTAATTACTGTAGCATGGATTAGCTGGACTGTAAATAACAGAAATCCAAACTTACACTGCCTTAAAAACTCAAGGTGACTTATTGACTCAAATAAATGAACAGTTCATGGGCAGGGATCTACTTCAAGTTGGGGGGCTTCACGTAAGCTCAAGTCATGTGCCCAGGTTTCAGTCTCCTGTTGATTTCTCATCTCACCCAGCATTGAGTTAAATCTCAAACCCGCTCTCCCTCAGGATTGCATAATGGCTGCCAGGAACTCTTGATGCTACACCCTTCCTTATTTGTGTGCTCCCTTCCCCCAGAGAGCATTTTTCTTTCTGAGAAACCCCAGTAATCATTTCCTTGAGTTTTACTGGCTTGGGTTACACACCTATTTGAAACCATCACTTTGGTCCACGGTGGAACACTCTCTTAAGCCAATCAGAGTCCATTCCTGGCACTGGGGCTGGGGTAAATTATAGCTAACCCACATGGCTAATTGCCAGGAATAGACTGACCTTCCCATGAGAAGTCAAGGCAGAGTTAGTTGGCAAAAGAAGTAGGATCGGCAAACAAAAATGTTTGCTCTCAGTTAAACTAAGAGCTTTTCATTCCTGAAGGTTCATGCTCCCATCCTGCTTCTCTCTCATCTAGGCAGAGGAAGCCTTTTTTGCAAACAGTATCCCTCTTTCAGCCCATGGAGCTAAGCTGAACCCTACTCTGCATCTACCTGGCTCATAAACCATGAGCAAACTGCACCCAGGGTGAATGTGGGGCAGCTGGGCTCCTAATGGGCATTTCTTGGCAGCTAAGTGTATGTCTAAAGGTGACCCACTGTAGAAAGGTGTTGGAAGCCGGGTGTGGTGGCTCACGCCTGTAATCCCAGCACTCGGGAGGCTGACAGGTGGATCGTTGTGAGCTCGAGACCAGCCTGGGCTACAAAGTGAGCTCAAGGCCAGCCTGAATGGCATAGTCAGACCTTGTCTCAAAAACAGGGCTGGGGATCTAGCTCAGTGCCTGCCCGGCAAGCGCAAGGTGGTGAGTTCAATCCCTGGTGCCGCAAAAAAAAAAAAAAAAAAGAAAGGAGTTGGAACCAGGCACAGTGGCATATGCCTGCAGTTCCAGCACACTGAGGGTGAGGCAGGAGGATTGCAAATTCAAACCCAGTTTGGGCAAGTTAGGAAAGAAATGGAATCCATGAAACTAATTCCAACAGATATTCAGATTAAAATTCCATTAAAAGTACATGCAGCAGGATGAGCCAATGTGAGGACAGAATATCAGATATAGAAGACAGGATTAGGGTTAGCAATCATGAAAAGAAAGCTATCTTAAAAACTATAAGGGAGAGTCAGGGATATAGCTCAGTGGCACAGCACCTGCCTGGCAACCACAAGGTCCTGAGTTCAATTCCTGGTACCCAAGGGAAAAAATAATAGCAAGGAACCATGAAAAATCAACACAACAGCTGCTAGATGATATAAAGAAGACTAACATAAAATTGATTGAAGTCAATGAAAAAGCAAGAGATAGCCAGGCATGGTGGCTCATGCCTGTAATCCCAGCACTTGGGAGGCTGAGACAGGATGATCATTGTGAGTTTGAGACCAGCTTGGGCTACAAAGTGAGCTCAAGGCTGGCCTGAATGGCATAGTGAGACCCTGTCTCAAAAAGACAAGGGCCAGGGATTTAGCTCAGTGGCCTAAGTGCCTGCCTGGCAAGTGCAAGGTCATGAGTTCGACCCCTGGTGCTGCAAAAAAAAAAAAAAAAAAAGCAAGAGCTAGACATAAAAACCCTGTTCATAGAAGTAATGTCAGAAAACCAATATAGTGAAAACAGCCATACTTCAAAAATTGGTAAACAGATTTAATGTAATCCTGATCAAAATACCAATTGCATCCCTCATAGAATTTGAGAAAATATTCCTAAAATCCATTTGGAAGCAGAAAAGACTTAGAACAGCAAATGCAATTCTGGGCCACAAAGGAAGGCAGGGGGCATCACAACCCCTGACTTGAAATTATACTACAAAGCTATTGTAATAAAAATAGCATGGTACTGTGTACTACTTTTTTTTTTTTTTGTACTGAGGATTGAACTCATGACCTTTTACTTGCCAGGCAGGCACTTACACCGCTGAGCTAAATCCCGGACCCTATAGCATGGTACTGGCAAAAAAAATAGACCCAAGGATCAATGGAACAGATTAGAAGATGCAGAAACAACTCCAAACAAACTCAGCCACCTTATCTTTGACAAAGTAGCCAAATACCTTCACTGGAAGAAAGCCTCTTTAATAAATGGTGCTGGAAAAACTGGATTTCCACATGTCAAAGATTAAAACTAGTCCATATCTTTCACCATGCATTAAATTAAAATCAAAATGGATCAAAGATCTTAAATGTGAAAACAGAAGCACAAAATCTGTTGGAAGATAGAATAGGTAGATTTCTTGAAGACATTAGTGTAGGCAAAGACTTTGTGAACAAAATCCCAATCACACAGGAAATATCACAAAGAATCAACAACTGGGATCTCATCTTATTAAAAAGCTTTTAGACATCGAAAGAAACCACCAACAGAGTGAAGAGACAACCCACAGTGTGGGAAAAAATTTCTGCTTATTAGACAAAGGGCTAACATCTAGAATATATAAAGAACTCAAAAAAAAATCAGATCCCCCCCAATTTAAAGACCCAATCTAAAAACAGATGTCTGAAATGAATACATACCTCTCAGATGAAGTAGAAATGGAAAATAAATATATGAAAAAATGTTCAATATCACTGGTCATTTAAGAGGTGCAAATTAAGCAGGCGTGGTGGTGCAGTCCTGTAATCCTAGCATTCAGGAGGCTGAGGCAGGAGGATCGTTGCAAATTTGAGACCAGCCTGGGCTACAAAGTGAGCCCAAGGCCAGCCTGAGCTGCATAGCAAGAACTTGTCTCAAAAAAAAAAAAAGAAGAAGAAGAAGAAGAAGAAGAAGAGGAAGAAGAAGAAGAAGAAGAAGAAGAAGAAGAAGAAGAAGAAGAAGAAGACGAAGAAGAAAAAGAAAAAAGAGGTGCAAATTAAAACACCACTGAGATTCTATCTCACTGCAGAAAGAACAGCTATTATGAAGAAATCAACCAATAACAAATGTTGGCGTGTTGTGGGAAAAAGGGAACTCTTTTTCACTGTTGGTGGGAGTATAGATTGGTATAATCACTGTGGAAATCAGTGTTGAGATTTCTCAAAAAACTGTGACTAGAGGTTCCATTGATACCGTCCCCTTCTTGGTATCTTCCTGAAAAAATTAAGAGCATCATACCACAGTGATATATGCACACCCATGTTTATAGCAGCACAGTTTGTAATAGCTAAATCTTGGAAACAGCCCAAATGTCCATCAACTGATGAATAGATAAAGATGTGGGGGGTTTTAATACAATGAAGTACTACTCTGTCATAAAGAAGCTTGAGACATTCCTAGCTAAATGGATGCACCCTGAGATAATATTCCTACGTGAGATAAATCAGACACACATGATTAAACACTGCATTGTTTCTCTGGTGTGAGAAACTGAGAGCACAAATATAGATCAAAATGTATAATAAATACTGTGAAATGGGAAGAAAAGGTTCAAATGAGAAGGGGAACAAGGGAGGGTGGAGGGAAAAAGGAAAAAAAGAGAATAGAATGAATGAAGCCTGGGACTTGGGATATAGCTCAGCAGCACAGCGCCTGCCTGGAAAGCTCAAGGTCATGAGTTTGATCCCTGGTACCCAAAAAGAAAACAAACAAACAAAAAACAAACAAACAAACAAAAAAACCTGTGACTATTTGGTGACCTCCTTCCTCTTTTGCCATTTTGGTAGCAATACATTTATATCTGGAAGATATGAGGCATCCTATTTTACATGTTTGTATTTTAACTTTCTTCCTGATTTTCCTTGCAGTCAAAGGTGTTAATATCCAGTCCTTAATCTTTGAGGAGTTCTGGATTAGCTCAGCTGATTAAAAACCAAAATTAGGGCAACTCCACTCTCAAGTATACACATCCAAAAGAATTAAAAGTAGAGAATTCAATAGATAGCTGTGTACCAATATTCACAGCAGTATTATGCACAATGGTTAGAAAGTGAAAACAACCCAAATGTCCATCCACAGATGAATGGGCAAATAAAACATGATAAGTCCATACAATGGAATAGTATTCAGGAATAAAAAGGAATAAAGTTCTGGTACATGCTTCAGTGTGGATGAACCGTCAAAATATTTTAAGAGAAATAAACTAATTACCAAAAATTGTTTGATACCACTTATGTGAGGTACCTAGAAGAAGCAAATTCATGCAGACAGAAATGATGGTTCCACAGACTAGATGGACCAGCCGGCAAGGGGTTAGAGGAAATGGGGAGTTACTGTTTAAAAAGTTCAAAGTTTCAGTATGAAACAATGAAAAACTCCTAGAGATAAATGGTGACAATGGTTGTACAACAACATGAATGGACTTAATGCCATTGAACGATAAAAGTGATCAAAGCTGATAGATATGTATGAAAATACAATAATAAAATTAAGTAAAGCATGAAAAGTTAAAATTACATTTTATCATTTGAAAAATGATTCCATTTGAGCCGGGACTGTAGCTCAGGGGTATAGTATGTGCCTAGCATATGCGAGTCCACAAGTTCAGTCCTAGTGCTAAAAAAAGAAAACATGGTCAATTTTATATTATATATATTTTACCAAATTATATTTTTTTATTGCTGGAAGTGGTGGTACATGCCTGTAATGTTAGCACTTGGAAGGCTGAGGCCGGAGGATTGCCATCAGTTCAAGGCCAGCCTGGGCTACATAGTGAGTTCAAGCCCCACCTAAATATCATAGGGAGACACTGTCTCAAAAAATATATGTGTACAGATATATATATATATATATATATGTATATATATAGATAGATTTCATATTTTACCCTCTAAAATATTTTACTTGTGCTTCTGTGAATTCATTAGAATATAATGTAAAATAGTATATTTTGTTTTTGTTTTGAGACAGGTTCTTGTCACTGGTATATAGTGAAGGCTGGCCTTGAACTCATACAACCCAAGGTAGCCTTGAACTCCTGGTGATCCTCCTGCCTCAGCCTCCCAAGTGCTGGGATTACAGGTTTGCACCACCATACCAGACAAATCGTGTATCTAAACTCCCTCTTATGTAAGACATGGAATTTAGCATATATCCAACCATAAATCAGTTTTTAAAAATTTTTATTGTTTATTAGTTCATGTTTGTGGTACATAATGATTACATCTCTTGTGGGGAGTTGACACATATACAGAACACATCTTGATTTTTTAAAATTTAATAATAAAGTTTTACTTTAATAATAAAGTTTTACTGGTTGAACTTGTTCGTGTATCTTCACTGGTGGAGGGGGCATCTTCACCCTTGGTGCTGTTTTCCTGGCATAAATAACTTGAGCTTGGTGCTTTGCAATTGGCTTGGTAACTCCTTTACTAAGAAGCTTCTGAAGGGCTCCCCTGGCCAGGGACCCATGAGTCTTCAGTCTCTCGGAGACCACAGCTGGGGTATAAGTTTATAAGTTTATAATTGGGAACTTGCTTATGGAGTGTGTTGTAAGTGGCTTTATCAAACAAGACCAGGGTGTTGAGCTTGTCCCGAACTTTGCCTTTGGACCACTTCTTTGTGGCCTTGTCCTCAGATTTGTGCAATGGGTCTTTGTCTTTCTTAGCCAACTCTCTGGCATCTGTCTTCTTCTTGTTGTCTTTGGGTGGCATCGCACAGCTTGGCGAGCAGCAGGAACCACTGCAGCCTCTGTAAGACACTGGACCAAGAAATCTTAATTCTTTCTCATCCCCTTCCCTCCATCTCATGGTCCCCTTCCCTTTCTCAAGAGAGCTATCTTCTCTGTTATCTATCTTTTATTCTGCTCCTTATTTATATTTCAGATTTCTCATATAAGAAAAACAATGCTGGCCAGGGATGTAGCTC
>RJWT010021829.1:0-17420 GCA_004365215.1 Cuniculus paca | reverse complement strand
CAACATAAAGCAGACCCTGGCCTCCATGATTCAGCTAGGGACAAGCCTCAGTTCCAAGAATAGCTCGGCATGAGTGAATGATTTGGGAGCAGGGGACTAATGGGGAAATTCGTTCTTTAAAAGTGGCTTCACCACAGTGATGAGTGCAACTCAGAATGTGTCATTCATTTTCATCTCGACAGGTGAAACATCAGCCCTTTCTGGTGGAATAGCTAGTGTGAATCATTGAGTTAGAGAGTGGAGCCTTCATTCTCAGCGAAAGCCAAGAACTCAGCCCTTTCCGGCGACATCTTGGTGCTGGGCTTCTTAGCGTTCCAACTCGCAAGTCCTCTGGGGATCCTGGATGGTCAGTCTTTAAAGCCTATCTTCTTTTGTACCTAGCTATATAGCTCAAGCTACTGATGACACGTTAGACGTTGCCATCTAAAATAATCATTTCAAATACCTTTAGTAACAAATTTGTTACTTCCATTACCTGCAAAAATAAGCCTTGGAGGGCTTCAGAAATGTCATCAGTTTAGAGATGACAGAAATATTATGAAAAGCCTAAGTAACATCCCTGTGTCTAGTTTCTTATTCTTTTTGAGTACCCATTCACCAGGTCTATTTTCCTCAACAATCCAGGTGTTGATAAAATTTGCAAAAAAATAGGAATTAAAGGGACCTCAATTTTGTATTTTTAATAGCATTTTTCTCTATCAAATTATGAAAGTAATATATGTCTAAGAGAACTTGGAAAGTACAGGAAAGTCACCAAGGAAAATAATCTCCCAAGTAATCATAATTTCATCACACAAAAGCAGTCATTGTTAACATTTTGGTGAAAGTCCTAATTAAAGAGACTTAGAAAAGATGTCTATTTACCTCCCCTCCTTTTCTCCTCGCTATCCTGAACCATGTTTTGAAAAACTGAATTCTTCCTGAATCACTCCAGGAAAATTATTAGTTTTCTCAAATATCTCTGGAGAAGAGTCCATTGGCAGTGATTTCTCTTTTGCATGAACCTTAAAGTTAGGAAATTCTTCATGCAGCTTTTGAGCTCTAGGCCAGGAGTAAAGGATGCTTGGATCCTAGCTTAAACCCTGCTATTTATTTCCAGTGCGGTGACATCAATCAAGACCAGACTCTCTGCACTGCCTGAAAACCTTTCTCAAACTCTTGAATCTGATAACCCTAGGGCTTGTCTCTCTTTGAGCCTCTGTTTCTCAACAATTGCCATAATTGAACTGAGTCAGTGGTTTGAAATTTTCTTCACCATGGTAAAACTTTCTATTTGGCTGCTGTTAGTTTATTTCTATGCCACCCTACTTGAGAGGGGATAACATACAGGTAAAGAATTAACGTATGGATTCTTGAAATCTTCAAGTTCTCCTAAAGGAGCAGCCTTGGATAAATTTCTAGCAAGTTTAATTATAAAGTTAAGAAAACACAAATGAAAACCTGTGAGTCAGTGCCATGCGCAGGCTGACTGGGGGAGAGCCAGACGCCAGCCCTTTCCTGTGAGTCTGCACCATTTGAGGACTGCAGGGGAGGAGAGCAAGAAGTCAACAAGAAGCTAAAACCTTCTGTGAGTTGGTGCCATGCATGGGCTGACTGGGGGAGAGCCAGATGCCAGGCCCTTCCAGTGTGCAGGCAGGGAGACAAGAAGAGTCAGTGTTTCTCCCCACCCCCACCCCTGTAAGTGACCAGCTGATCTGGAGAAACACAGGCTGCGATGATAACTAATAAGGTGAAAAGCAACTTAATGCTTGTGGTGTTTAGTGTTTCACTGACTTTGCAGGCCTAAAGTCAGTAGTCTGATCATCTGTTCAGAGGATAACAATATGCAATGTAGCATGTATGAGGGATCTCCTTCTGAAGGTGATGACCATTATTAATTCTCTATTGTCTTATTTCAAAATCCTGTATCATTCTCATTGTTTTGTTTGGTTGGGTTTTATTCTGTTTTGTCTTGTTCAATTTTGTTGTATCTGATGGCTTGGGCAGCTGTTTCAAGAATAACAGGATATATTATGGTAGCCATTGTGGATTTACTATTGTCTTGTTTTGAGGTTCTATATTACATTCATTGTTTTGTTTTATTGGTTCTATTCTGTTTCTATTTTGATTTTTTTTTGTTTGATTTTTGTTTCTATTTTGTCTGAGAGTATGGGCTGTTGATGGACAACAAGAGGGATTATGGTAGCCATTGTTGATTTCCTATTACCATGTTTTGAAATCCTGTGTCACTTACACTGTCTTGTTTTGATTGGCTTTATTCTGTATTGTTTTACTTGGTTTTATTCTAAAATAAAATTTAATAAACACACACACACACACAAATGTACTTTTATATTTTAATAGACATTCCATTCTGGAAGAGAGTGAGGTTCACAGCAAAGTGTGGTGGCAAGTGCAGAGAATTTCCATATATCCCAGGCTCCCACGCTGGCACATCTTCCCTTACGGTTGTCATCCCCCACTAGGGTGGTATGCTTGATACAATCAGTGACCCATGCTGACTCATCATTATCACCAAGTCCATAGTTTACATTAGTCTTCATCCTGGGTGTTGTACATTGTATAACTTTTGATGATTTTATCCTCTGTTGCATTTATTATCGTGTGTGTGTGTGTGTGTGTGTGTATGTGTGTGTGTGTGTGTTACACAGGGTCTCCCTATGCAGTTTGGGCTGGCCTTGAACTCACTTTGTAGCTCAGGTTTGTCTCAAACTCACAATGATTCTCCTGCCTCAGCCTCCCAGTGCCGGGATTACACCACCATGCCTGGCTGTATTTATTATCTTACAGAATAATTTCACTGTCCTAAAATCATCTGAGTTCCACTTATTTAGTCTTCCCTGTGCCCAACTCCTGATCTTTTTACTGTGTCTATAGTGTTGCCTTTTCCAGAATGTCATATAGTTGGAAGCACACAGTATATGATTTTTTGAGTTTGGCTTCTTTCACTTAATAATACATGATTAAGGTTTTCCCATGTCTTTTCAGAGTTAGTAGTGCCTTTCTCCTTAGCACTTAGTGACATTCCATTACTTGAACTTAACACAGTTTATTCATTCACATACTAAAGGACATCTTGGTTGCATCCAAATTTGATCAATTATGAATAAAGCTGCTACAAACATCCTCACAAAGGTCTTCATGTAGAAATAAATTTTAAGTTCCATTGGGTAAATACTAAGTTCCATTGCTGGACTGAGTAGTAAGGGGATGTTCAGTCTTATAAGAAACTGCCAAAATGTAGTCCAAAGTGGGTTGCCATTTACATTTCTACCAGCGACAAGTGAGAAATCCTGTCGTTCCCTATTCTTGGCAGGGTTCTTGGTTTGAGGCATTCTAAGAGTGTAGTGCCAGTTCATTGTTTTAGTTTGAAATTTCCTAATTACACTTGATACTAAGCATCTTTATGTCTGCTTAACTGCCAAGCTGTACTACTGTATCTTACTTGGTGACATATCTGTTAAGGCCCCTGGCGCATGATTTAATTGAGTTTATTTTTTCCTAATTGTCGAGTTTGAACAGTCCTTTGTATGTTTTGGATAATAGCCTTTTATTGGATGTCTTTTGCAAATATTTTCTTGTTTCCTCTGGTGTCTCTTTTCATTCTCTAGGGATTAGTGGTTTTGATACTTTCTTCTGATGAAACCAAGTGCTAGGAAAGGAGCCTCAGGGTCGCCAGAGGATGGGGGCACAGGGTAAGAAGAGTGGGAGCAAGGGGCTCAGGGGCCCGACTGTTTCTCCCGATTTAATTGCAGAAGTCTGACTTTGCAGTTTATATATGAGGGTTTCACATGGGGTTCACATTTTTTAAAAAGGGTTCTCATCTTTGAAATGGCTTCAGAACCAGTATACTAATCAATCTTAAGGTATCTTTAAAATCTGTACTTCTGGAACCCTGTGTTTTCATGTTTTGCAATACAGTATATTTTCTCGCCTTACAGAAAAGGTAAGATGAACCTGTTGCATCCCTGTAACATCTTTAGGTTTGGTTTTTATCCACTCCATTACTCACTTAATGATGGAAATAATATAGCTCAAGACATGCATCATCTACATGCCCACTTATTGCTTGAAAATAGGAATTCTGGCATCATTTATCTTTTTTTAAACAGTCACAGAGAATGAGGAAAAAAGGGAAAATGTATCTGAAGGTTTGTGACTCAGGAATTAAACATGCAGATTAAACGAAGAGTGTGACCTCGCTTGTTAGGTACTGATGCTGCCCTCACAGAGCATTTAGGTAGGTTATTCGTATCAGGATGATGTGGACATCTTGTGCACGTCAGCTAAATTCTTAGGTCATTTGCCTTTTTTTCTGGATTGGAGACCAAGTCAGATGAGTGTTGAATAATGCTTTAAAAACTCTTCTGTTCACACTAACACTGTTCGTTGCTCTAGCAGGGATAAAGAAGCAACTTTTCCATTATTTTAGTCATATATTACCTAGTCCATAGGGGTTAGAAATAGCTTACCAAATTTCATATAATGTAAAGGGGTAAATTAATAGTTGCATAAAAGGAGAATAACATGAAGAAAATAAATCCAGGAGTCAGATTAGCACACAGAAGTGCCTCTGTGCAGTTCCTAAGATGAGCCACAAATTTGGCTCTAAATTTCATTTGCCTGGCCAAACCAAAGAGAACACATTCCGTTATAAAGCTCAGACATTATAAGGTTTATAAAAATTCAGACACGTTTAATAAAAATAAAACAAAGCAGACTAGTTGTTCAACATAAAAATTCTCCTTCAGGAAAATTACTAAAAAGTCAACTTCTGACAAGCAGGATTTGATATGTGTTGTAAAACTTGAGGATTCAGTCACTTCTGAGTCTGTTCTGTGGTGTGAAACTATAGTGCAGATATTTTGGGCTGCCAGTTAGGGCGTACTCATGTGTTTTGATGATTAGCTGCACAATAGTTAAGGCCCAGGGTTTCCTATGAAAACTGTTAACTAGGATGAGTTCAAGCCAGTACATTACACTGATGAGGCTGGGCCAAAGCATTTGTAGACAGTAGAACTTATAACATGGAGCGGGAACTATACAAATGCTAGCACATCTCTTGGTATGCCAAATCAGAAGTCTAATCTCCAATCTGGTTATTCCTGGTCACTTTCCCCTCCAAGGCTCTCATGTGGATGACCCAGTATGTTCTGATTACTGCTCTATGCAATAATTTATGCCAAAACTTAACAACTGAAAGAGAAGCTTGCTCATCAACTTTGAAAGGGCACAGAGAGAATGGCTTGTCTCTACTGTGCAATGTGTAGGGCCTCAAATTAGGAGACTGAAAAGCTAGGGGTCATTTGATAGTTGTGGGCTGAAGCTGCCTTGCGGGATCTTTATTCATGTGCTCCCAATTAATGCTGTTTATTGGCTGGGACATCAAGGAAAGCTGTTATCTGGGACACCCATCTCTCTGTAACATGGCACACTGGAGCTCTTAGAAGGTAGTGAGGCCTCTTGAAGCAAGAGCCCCAGCAGAAAAACAGCAAGGCCTTTTATGACATATGATTAGAAGTCACACAGGCTGACTTCTAACCCATTCTGTTGACTACAAGTGAATCATGAGTCTGCCCAGACTCAAGGTCCAGGGTAGACCCCATAGGAAGAGTGCACACATCCCCTTGTGGACAAGCATGCAGATAGGAGATACTGGTGTGGTCATCTTTGGAAAATAAAATCTGCCCTAATGTGTCAGAGCCGCTTCCTGCTCTGTGTCATTTTTCCGTGGTCCTTGAAATAGCAGTCAAGAAAAGGTAGATCCAGGGAAACACATTCATCCAGGTATTTTCTCTTCCATCTTCTGGAAGAAAAAGAAAATGGTTAGGGTGTCCTGAGGCCAGGCCAGCTTCCTGGGGTGAGGAGTCCCACACGGAACCACGTGCAAGCTGCTTTATGATAAATGCACCGCATATTTTCCACCGAATACATCTTTGGGGCATCTGCTTTCTGCTCTGGAAGGCTAAAAATTGAGGAAAGAATAAAAAATTCAGAAACATGGATGCTTCTTGACAAATTACATATATAACTAATAAAAATGAGCCTCTTAAGCAACATATATATATAGATAAAGACATAGATATATATATATATAGGTATAGATATGCATGGGCTTTTTCCTAAATGGTATAAAATTATTTATTATAAAATTTGAGAGCCAGGACTTCATATATAACAGAGAAACACGTAACCACCACCCCAATTTAAAAGAAATGTTCACATTTAAGATTCTTTTCAAGTTAACCGAGTCCATCATTTCACCATCTGAAGACATTGTTAAGAGATTTATCTTCTGAGTCAGCTTGAATGTATTGCTGTACCATGTATTTACTTTCTAGAACATCTAGTACATTTCACTAAAAAATTATATCAAATTAACAAACGTCACTGAATCAGAAGTGCATGGTTTTTATAGTCATCAGTGCCAAGAGGGTACTTACAGGGATACAGCAATCCGAAGTGAACAGGGACACTGTGTCCATACCTCGTGATTTCTATCACTTTGAGAGACCGGTGTGTCTCAGAGAGGACTTTGATAAGTGTGTGGTCTTATGCACACTAGTGTAGTATTCACATTTGTGCAAATGTTCTTCACCTTTCAGGTAAATAGCTACACATTAGTAAAAGTGCAGAAGATCCCTACATGATGACAAATATTTCCCAAAACAATACACTTCTTGTTCAAAGCAAAAAATATGGATTTAGTTTCCACATGACACAGAAGAATCTCTGTGACATCCTTAATAATGTTGGAAGCTGTATTTTTGAATCACATGATGCAAAGCATTCAGATGTCTTGGGATTGTCCCTCAGTTTTGTCAACAAATGGATTGCTAGGAGGTACGTTGAAATTGAGAATAAATGGTTAAAAAGACTGAATGACTAAAGAGTTCTAAGATTTAGATTGTGGTTTTTATTTAGCAAGGGTGTCTGTGTTGGCATTTAGAAAGGTAAATAATTTCCAAGTAAACTGTACAACCTAAGGTCTTAAAAATGTACAAAATGGGAACTGGCATAGCGGGATGCTCCTGTAGTCCCAGTTACTTTGAGAGTTGAGGCAGGAGAGTCATGAGCTCAAGGCCAGGATGAACAGCATGGACACATAGCAAGAACCTGTCTCACAAAAATAAATGACTAAATAAATAAACAAGCAAAAACAAATTCATGTCCGCAACAAGAGATATACAAAACATCCCTTTGACTTTATCTCTTTTCATACATATGCATTAATTTAACCATTAGTAAGTCATACAATAATTCTCATTCACATTAGAATAGAAAAATCTACTGTAACAAATTAGCTGCAAATTGTATAATATGTAGTTTAAACACCTGGAGATTTATTTTTGTGTGTTCGTTCCCTTAACAATGGTGGGTCCATAAACAGGTTAGTGTCTGTGACATTGCAAAATATTTATTTGATCTTCTGCATTACTGGCATACAACTTCTAAAATCTCTGGAAATTCTAAAGTGCTAATGAGTTCACTTAATGGCTGGCAACCCTGTGGTAGCTTTAGGATGTACACTGGTCCCTGGAAAGACCAGGACAGGATTATAGGGCTGATAGCCAAGTTGATCGCCAATGGCTAGTGCTGTGAACAATCATGCCCCTGTAATGAAATCCGCAGAGGACAAGGCTTGGAGAGTTTCAGAATAGCTGGACATGTGGAGGTCCCTGGGATGGGGTGCCCCAGGAGAGGGCATGGAAGCTCCACACTCCTTCCACAGCTTGTGTTAGGCATTTCTTCATCCTCAGCCATGCTAATGCCATTTAGAATAAATCAACAGAAATAAGTATGTGTTTCTCTGAGTTCTATGAGCTGCTTAAGCAAATTAATTCAACCAAAGCAAGGAAGGCATTGTGGGAACCTGGATTTCTAGCTGGTTGGTCAGAGCACAGGAAAAGCAACCTAGGGCTGGTAACTGCTATCTGAAGGGGATGGGAGGCACTCCTGGAGAATGAGCCCTCACAGGTTGGATCTGACTCTGTCTCCAGGTAAACAGTGTCAGAGCTGAGTTGAACTAGAGGACACCAGCTGGTGTCCTCTGCAGAAGGACTTGCTTGCTCTTTGGTAAGGAGAAACCCTCTAACCTTTGTAGGGTCGCAGAAACCTTCTGTTCTTACTCTTGTAGTGTCTTTTTGTAGTGTGAGAGCAGAGAGAAAATGGTTTGTTTTCCAGTTGGGTATTATAGTCCATGTGATCATTCAGCACCTCAGGGTGATTAGGGCTCTGCCACTTTAAATTTGTGGTTTCCAAGGACGTTTTAAGAATTGTCTCCATTCTAACCAATTGAACAGAAGTAAGAAAAAGGCAAATAGGGTCACCACTTGGCAAGGAAATCCATGGAAAAAGCATCTTCTTAACATCATTGTCATGATAGGGCATCATTCATGGAACAATGATACAACCCAAGTTCTCAAGATTTTACATTTTAGTAGCCACAATAGAGAAAAACTAAGATTACGTAATTTGTCTTCCTGGCTGCTTGTAACTGTTTAGTGGAATTTCTTATTTTAAAGCACAGATATCAAACCCCACCCTTGGCATCCAGTCATCAGGTTTGGGTTGGAAGTTGGACAGCTGGATGTTGTAAAACTCCACAAGAGAGTCTAGAGCCAAGGTTGGGAATCACACACATTGGAGAAAATCTGGAATCAGTAAAATATACATACACCTTTGGCTATCCTGAAATGAAATGAATAGATAGTAGTTTACCTATGCACATGAATTCTTAGTAAATCAATGTACTGTCAAAGGGGAAATATTACACTCACTTAAAAACAAGTGATATATATTTATTTTTTCTTCTGCAAATCCATTTTATTTCAAAGAGAGAAAAAATGAAAAAAATATATTTCAATATAGATGTCCAGGCTTGACAAAAATAGAATACATAATAAAGTTTTAAAATGCTTATGAATGTTTGGATATAAGCACATGTTCAAAAGCCTTTTTGGCCAAGTAGTATAAACATTTGAAGAAGGGTCTCATAATAAGAAAACAAAAAACTAACTAAAACCTATTTGTGTAGGACAGAAGAGAGAATAAGTTAAATTGATTTAGTAATAGCATTGCAAGAAAAACTAAAGACTGTCAAAATAAAAGAAAATTGAAGAAGTCATTTCCCAAGTAACCTGGGCTTTATTATAATGGTATTGTCAAATTGATTCCCTTTGTTAAAATATAGGATGAAGAAGAAACAACTATCTCATCTTGACAGAACAGGATATGACATATAAGATACTTAGGACATTAAGAAATATACCTTAATATCTTACTACCACCAAGGCAACTAGATCTCAAACTTCAAAAGGACTTAAGAGACCATGTCAGTTGTATAAGCAATGGACAATAGGGGATAGACTGGAAAATGAATCAGTAATACATATAATAATCTATAAAAACATGTTTGGAAATTCGAGAGACAATGCCAATGCAAGATAGAAAGAAAAGAACTCCTAAATAATTTAAATATGTACTTTCACAAAATAGATGTCTCACCATGTTACAAAATTACTTAAAATGTATAGAAGGCAATAACACAATGTTTCATTGATGTATATTATTCATAATATTTTAAAGAAGAATCTGATTTTTCTATACATATTTACAACTACTGTGAGGTTTCTGGACTATCTACATAACTGCACTGAAATTATTTCAATGAAATATATACTTGGAGAACTTAACGTAATATTCTCAATTGACAGGTTGCAGAAAATTATCAGATTTTTGATAATTATGATAAAACGGATTCTATTTAAACAGAATCCTTCTCTGTAAACCAGTTTGCATAATATAGCCTTATAGAAGCTTTTTGAAACAGACTTCTTTCTTTTTTATTTGTCTACTGAGCTACATCCCCAGCTCACTTTTCAGAAGATTTTGCCACAAATTTCTATTTGCAATAGCACATTCAATACAACTTTCGGGAGACAAAGAGACTAGGACAGAATCTTCCATGGTTTGGGACTGTCCCACACATGGTAGGACATCCAGCACAGCCCTGCCCACTGACAGAAGGAAGCACAGAGATGTCCAAACACCTCACTAGGCATGGTACCATCCGCAGGAATGACGACAATCTTGGGATGATCAAACTGTCAGCCGTCAAGGCAATCTGGACAAACGTGCTCTTTGGTTGTCGAAGCAGGAAACCCCAGATGCCAATGTGTTGATTCCTCATGAGGTCCTCTGTGAGCATGGGAATCTCTCCTCCCCCACGCTGAGTGATAGCATCCTGGCCCAGAACGCTTACAGCTGTGGGATTGGCCTTCTTTGCCATGCATTCCCTTTTAATCACCCCGCAGCCCCACTGCTCGTTTGGTGATTAAGCTGCCATAAGCTGAGGAACTCTCCTGGAGTCTGGTGTCACATTCATCCTTTTGGAAACAAACAAAACTAACACTAAACCATTCAGCCTTGCTTGAAGAACTTGTCCTCAAGTGGTTGGTGGACCAGGGCCTCTGCATTCAGATGTGCTGCCTCGCCCCAGTGGAAGTCAAAGGCAGGGTGAGTGGGGATGGGGGAGCTGCCTGTGCTTCCTTCTGGGCACAGCCACAAGCACATGTGTACTACAGCCTCCAATCCCACCTCTCCCTGGCTTCCGGGAGACTCTGTCATCTGGGAAACAGCTGAGCCGATTTCTGCGGAGCAGGGATGGAGAGGAAAAGAGCGTCTTGGCAGGAGAGAGGGCAAGGGAGAGAAGAACGGGGTTAACCACAGCCATAGGGTGAAGACCTGTTACACACAGGGGTGTCCATCTGGTTTTACTCTCCATTCTCCCTTGCCCTGAGATTTCCCCACAGACTGTTCCTAAATCTGCCAGTGGTGGCTGCAAGATTCAGTATGAGTAGAAGCTCAGATGTGCCAACCACGCCTCGAGCCTGAGTAATGACATACAGATTGCTTTTCTTTTTTTTTTTTCTTTCATCTTTGGGATTTGGAGCATCCTCCAGAGTTGCAAAAGCTGCCTTGTTTCAAGACTCTTTCTGAAGGCCTCACTGTCTGCTTACTGGCCCCGTGCTGCTGGGAACTGTGGTGCAGTCATCCAGCGTGGCAGAGAACACCTGGGATATGGAAATTACCCGCAGCCCTGGTTTGCTCCTGCTCATTAACAGCAGTTGCCAGCACACCTGAAGCATTCTGGGAATTGGATTGCTGCTGTTTCTCCAACAGCTCCTTAAAGGCAACGGACAGCAAACATGGCCTGAGTTTTGCCATAAGAGTCCAAAAGGATGATGGCTGCTGTTGTCAATTATTGGCATTTCTACAGGACTGTATTTTTATTTCTAAGTATATTTGCACAGCTAGGAAGCATCTGCTGACAAGGATGAGATGATAAGCTGTACTGGTGCCAAAACAGGATTAGCAAAACAGGCTTGTTCTGAGAGTGGCCTGCATCCTGAGAGTCCGTGTTAAGAACATTCCCTCTCCGTAGGCAGTATCTGATCTCAAAATATTAACACTTGAAAGGAAATCAGGCTTGGAATTCCTATCAAATAGCACAGGATGCAAACGATAGATTCTCAATAAATGTTTTCTGGGTGGTGGAACCCGTGCACACATACACATGGAGGAGGACTGGAAATTGGCAGCCCTAGGAAAGCTTAGCTTGACAGAGTCTGAGTGCCACATCTTTTACCTCCATTGGAAAGAGTATCATGATGCTAGACTTTAGATGACTGATGTTTCAGCACTGCTGGGCATGCAGTAGGGAGAGAAGGGATGAAAAAATGTCACCTTTCTAGACAGGAATCCCCCAAGATGTTTGATCCTCGATTCTAGAGTTTCCTTGAACAAGAAAGGGATTATTGAGGAATGAAGCCAGAATCCTGGGTGGTAAGAAAGAAGGAAATTGGTAGAAATTGCATCATTTAAGTTGGACTAACTCAGCTTTGTGGCCTGGGCGGGTTCCCAGGATATCCAGTCCATGGCAGGACCTCTAGGAGATGAGGCTGGAGTATGGATAATGACACAGAAGTCAGAACTAAAGAGGCAGAGCCAGTAGGGAGCTCAGCTGAGGTGTGTCCTAACACCAACCCACCATGGCACACCTCCCTGCTCCCTGCTCCCTGCTCCCTCTAAGTCAACCCACAGCCACTGGAATTTTTCCCATTTTTCTGATGGATGCATTTTTTCTCTGCAACAGCCCACCCAGAACCAAAGTGAAGCAATCCAGTGATTTCTTTCTTAGCCTACTGCCTATCTGCTGATTTCTTGTTCTGCCCCATTTGCTTTGGATCAGTGTGCATCAAGATGCCAGAAGCTACATGATTTTACTCAATGGCATGTGATTGAGGCCCTGATCATTCTGGGTTTGTTGTTGTTGTTGTTGTTTGTGTTTTGTTTTAAACCATAGCCATTTTCCATTTACTATGAGTTCCATATATTCTCTTCATTCCCATCCCAATAGGTTGTTGTATGGGCAATAACTTGTCACCACATTACACATTGGTGTAAAATGAGGACTGGTAAACTTGAGAGCCTTTATCTTGATGACAGGGGGAGGAGGTGAAGAGACATACGGTATGAAATGGTCCAGTGGCCTGAATAGAAGCAGATCAAAAAATGTTGCTGCATATTCATAATCTGGAGAAAAATACCATGTCATCTACCCTTGTAAGATGCTATGATTAGTCAAGAGGAGCTCATTTCTGGAGATTTTAGTTGGGAGAGTCTATCCCTGTGGTCCCAAGACAAGCATGCTTCTTCCTGCCCTCCTCTTGCTCTCATCAGTCCTCACTTCCTTGTCACCTTCTTCCCATCTTGGGGCTGAGCTCACAACTTACTGTACAATTAGGATCCTTTTTGTTGTACATAACAGAACCCCAACTCATGTTCTCTTAATCTAAGAGAGAATTGGTTGAGTCATATGCTAGGAAGGATTTTATAAAAGTTCAAAGGTATAATGAAAAATCTGTAAGAATTAGGACCTTGTGACTGAATCTGGACTCTCTCTGCCTCCTCCATATATAGAACTCTAAGCTCTGCTTACTATTGCTCAACTCTTTCTGCAGAAGGAGATGCATGTATTAGGAAGAGAGTCATTCAGGGCCCTATCCAATATGCTCATCTCCCAGCCTAGCAAACTGAGAGGAAGGAGTTACTGGCTCACAAACTCTATGTACAGTCCCAGAAGAGAGCTCTGATAGTCTGGCTTGGGACTAGTTCTGGATCGAGTCCCAAACTTACCTGCAGCACAGAGTACAGAAGGGAAAGAGAGAACCAGCCGGTCAGGCAGTAGACACAGCTCTACCCAAGGGCCTCCGTACCCACCCATAATGTAACCTTGGTTACACTAAGGCTCAAAAATGCTTAGGCCACAAACCTCACCAGAAACATAGAATCAAAGTAAATCCTACTTGGGAAAATCACCTTCCAATGACTATGCAATTGCTCATTACCCTCTTGAGGCTCACCCATGTCTCCTAAGAGAGAGTCTAGCTTATCATTACCAGACATGCAGTTGGCAGATTGGGTGCAGTCTAACTCTACTCCATACTGTTTGAGTTATCTTGGCAAGTTCCTTCATCTCTCCCCAAAAAGGAATAATAATGGGTTCTCCTTAGAGCTATGGTCAGGGTTAAATGGTCAGTTCATGTTGATTGGTCTCGGTCAGATGGATCCAAGAAGGGGCCATTCTGGCGATGGCTCCAAGGCTACCATTGCTTCTGGGAATCCTAGCTGAGATACAGGGGGCTGCACTGACTTCTTGAGGCTCACAGATACACATGCTTGTTGAGAACTTCACTGAATCGTTTGGTTTCAAATGGGTCCAGAATGAGCTCACTGCTTTACTGCTGTGCCAGGAAGGTCCCTGGCTCTACTTAGGCCCCAGGGACACTTCCAGTTTCTAGACTTTGTCCTCTTTGAATCGTTCTCTCTCTTTCTCTCTCTCTTTCTCTTTCTCTGCACATTCAGGAGTGTACACCTTTCTGTCCAGCACCTTGAAGTCTCTGGAAGAGAAGGACCATATCCACCGGGTCCTGGACAAGATCACTGACACCTTGATCCACCTGATGGCCAAAGCAGGCTTGACTCTGCAGCAGCAGCATCGGCGCCTGGCTCAGCTCCTCCTCATCCTCTCCCACATCCGACACATGAGGTGAGGCATCCTTGGGGTCCCGCAGCAGAGACCTAAAAAGAGCTCATCCAACCCATGTGACAGCTGGCCTAGGGAAGGCCTCTGGCCTGCGTATGGAGGGTACCCTTGGAGCAGTTCCCCCACATCACAAGCTCACATGCTATGGGAAGGTACAAGAGGGAGGCATTGACTCTGTCCGGGCCATGGGGCAAATGTCACAGAGGGCTTTCTAGAGGAAGGGATATGTACCCTTGGGTGGAAGCATGGGCAGGGGCCTACAGCATTGTGGGAAGAGGCCAATCAAGGAAACGGTGACTTGCGCCTCCTCTGAAGGCGCTGGGTGTATCCCTTAGTGTTCCTGTGACACACTTTCCTCCCCTTAACACTGAAAAGTCTTCATTTAAGACACTTGCTAGCCAGATGCCTCTTGGAGAGTAACACTGACTCCACACCTTCTTGTCACCTCCCTTGCTCTTACCCTTCGTCTAAGTCACTGTCATTTCCTGCTAGATTTCTACACCAGCCACCTAACATATCTTCCTACCTTTAATCATGCTTTTTTCTAGTGCATTTCCCATGATGTAACTAGAGTGATCAGTCTACAATCAAATCAGATCATGTTGTCTCCTTGCTTAAAACCTTTGAGAGGCTTCCCATGGCTTTTAGATAAGGGCATAATTCTTCATTTTCTTTATGTTATTCCATGTGGTCCATCCCTATATAATTTACCAGGCTCTCTTCCTGGTCTGAGCCTGTGGCAAAGTGCTCTACAAGTCATTTGGAGGCTCCACTGCAAGCTGCAGGTTGGCTGGACAGCTCTGTGGAGCTCAGTGGGTTCAGTTCTCCATCGGCCGGGCCGCAGGTGGGACCTTACTTCAAGCTGCAGCCCCAGAGGCTGGCCATCTGACTCTGCTCTTCCTGTCTCGAGTCTCATCCTCCTTGTATCCACAGGTTAGCTGGGACTCATTCTCTTCACAATGGCAGAGGCACAAGCAAGGCCCTTTGAGCAACTTCATTTGAATCGTTTAGTTATATCGTGTCTACTAACTTTCCATTACGTAAGAAAGTCAGATGGTAACTCCCAGATGCAGGGCAGGGGAGTGACTATTTCTGAACATTAACCTAACCTGTCATCACTTAGATGTCACTGCTTACAAAAGCACCCACCAAGTGTTAAGACCTACTTAGGACCTACTTCCGCCCTGTTTTCCCCTATTGGAACTGCCCATTTTATTATCTTTCTGCCTCATTGGTCTGTAAATTCTGTGAGGCACTCATCACAATCTGTCTTGATTACTCTGTTTACCCAATTCAACCTAGCATAGTGCTGGGTGCATAGTAAATATTAAAAAAATATATTCTGGAGAAGCCAAGGCAGGACATCAGAGGAAATAGCATCTTTCAATGCCAAAAGGTTTGCACCTCAATTGCATTCTAAATAATCATGAACTTGACTGGGCACAGGCTTAGTGGATATCATGCATAGCTCAACCTACAGAAATGAAATGAAAAACCATAGATTCTTTATTGCAGACTCCAGAGAGCCCACAGTAATGATAATGATCTGGAGCAGTGACACTAGAAAGGAAGATACTCTTGGGTTACTACATGACATTGGTCTTACACCAAATCCCTAGAAATTAAAAAGAGACGGCTTCTCTAAGTAGCTATGAGGAAAGGACCAAGATATCCAAAGGGGTAGGATAAGATAATTTAAGTAGTCTTCAAGTCTTGGACTCTGTGATTGCAGCAAGAAGTTTGTCTCATTTAAGACCCAGGTATCACCCTTCCTGGAGACAATCTTATAAAATTATTAGCTTCTCATGAGCAGAGAAATAATGTTTCTCTTTGCATCTTCCAGAGCGCTATATGTGAAAACTTACGTATACAGTAGTATGTGCTCACAATATTATTATTGATTAAATGAATGATAAAGGAGTGAATGAATCAGTGACTAAATGACTTATAGCATGTTTTCTCCTGTCCTGTGAACTTGAAATTTGTAACTAAAGGCTTCCATGTAGCAGCGTTTGGGGAGAAGCTAGTTGCAATCTCTCTTCTCACAATTCCTGAAGAATCTCTGTGTAATAGGCAAGGGACTCACGCTGCCACGTAAAGCAGGCGGCTGCTTCAGAGCAAACATTTCCCATCCTTTCCTATCTGTTTCTTTTGATGAATATCCTAGAGAGGGGAACAGAGTGGATCTGAATAACACAGCCACTGCCAAATTACCTGGTTGTGAGAGTGATCTTTCCCTCGTAGAGAATCTGCTAGCTCTTACTCCAAGCTGGAGATTTTAGTGATGTTGCAGAAGTCAGGTGGCACCCAGGAATGCTTTTATTTTGTTGGTAGAAATTGCTGACTTTTCAGATACACTAACTGCTTGTCTGCATTGACTAAGCCCAATTAGTTACCAAGAATATCTACACTAAATATTTAGCCCGGGTATATTTTACTGGCCATGTGTAATAGAGGTCCCAGAAGCAAGTAGTGTCTTTTGGAATTGTGTGAAACACGAGAGAGAATACGCAGTTCTTTAGAAAGCTTGTGGTGTTTTCTCTGCTCCTACTCCTCTCTGTCTTTGTTTCTCACTGTTTATTTTTCTGTCCTTCTCTGTCTCTCTCTCACACACAAATAATGCACACATGCATACACAATAATATTTTGGTACCTCATCACAGCCAGCCTAAATCATAGAACTATTTTATTAAGCTTGGCCCCAGCCATATGTTCCTACTCAGAGAATTTAACACCATATTTCATCTGCCTGTAAATGTGATTCATTAGGGTGCACTAGGGAGACACCGCCAGACCCAAGGGGCATTTAACTTTAACAGCATTTTAAATTAAAAAGCAAAGCAAAAACAAAATAACACTTAAACACGTGATTTAGGTTGGCCTGCAATCCTGAAGGGCTCTGGGCTGTGTTTCCATGGCAGGGCTCCAGTTTGTACTGGCTTTCCCCTCACCAACTGTGCAGATCCTTGCTAGGACATCCTCCTGGTCCTGCCTACTCTTGGCACATGCTTCCTTTAAAGAACTTTCTAGCTACATAGTGGTTGTTGTCCTCTCACCCCCATCCTATGCTGTGTTAGGGACAGAGCAGAGCCCTGGCTGATGGAGGAGGGAAGAGGAGGAGCATGGAAAAATGCCAGGTGCCTACATTTCTCTCCTCCTGTTTATCCCCTGTTTGTGGGACATTTACCAAGTTCTGGGTACTGTTCTGACTACAGTAGAGAACAGGGTGAGCAAATCCTGGCCCCTGCTGGAACTTGCACGGTATGTACTGGGGTGTGTGTGTGTGTGTGTGTGTGTGTGTGTGTGTGTG
>RJWT010021828.1:0-17422 GCA_004365215.1 Cuniculus paca | reverse complement strand
TTTTTTTTTTTTGGCTTGTGAGACAGGGTCTTGCTAAGCCGTTCAGGCTGGCCTTGAGCTCACTTTGTGGCCCAGGCTGGTTTTGAACTTGCAGCGATCCTCCTACCTCAGCCTCCCAAGTGCTGGATTACAGGCATGTGCCACCATGCCCGGCTAGATTTGCTTTTCTTATCAATGTGTGTTTTGGAACAGAGAGACTAAACATCACACATATTTTTTTTTCCTTAAGATTGACCTCTTGAAATGCAGATGAAGTCCAGCTAGTTTATGTAGATATTCTCTACTTAACACAATTATAGAGTTGGAGGTGTAGCTCAGGGTTAGAGCGTTTTCCTGGACTGTATGAGGTCATTGCGTTTGCTCCACAGTACTGCAAAAGAAGAAGACAGTTATAATAGCTTATGTGAAAATGACTTTTTAATAGAGCTTACTTTCCTTCTGTTATGAGCTATTTCATGTGTAGAAACACTTAGGTAAAGAATGAAGAGAAGTTAAAATAATTCCTTTATATTCACTGTTCATCTTGAGAAATAGAATATTGCCAAATACTTTCGTTCTTTGTGTGTCCTTCAGTCACTTTTTTGGGGGGGGGCAGGTTGTGGAGCTGAGGATTGAACCCGTGAGTGTCATGCATGCTGACTGCTGTAGCCCTACTACTTATGGTAGCTTCATCCTTATCCTTTGTTATATCTTTTTTCATCCTGGCATGTGTGAGCTCTCTTCAGTGTGGTTTTGAGATTTGTATAGATGGAATCAGTATGATTCATCTTCTTTGAAAATTGTTGTAATTGAAATTGAAATTCTGTGTGAATGTGTAGTTTCAGTTTATTTTGTACTGTACATACAGTATATTTTAGCATCTATTGGTAGTTGTCTGAGTCTTTTTAATTATAACTGTAATGTGAGGATTAAAAGTTTCATCAGTCTATGAACCTTCAGTCTCCCCCATTTATCTATTAATATCAGTATTGACTCTTAGCTTTTTCTTTTACTCAAAAGAACCACAATGAGTTACTGTCATTGTTTATTTTGATAATCAAATTATCCCACATTGTCAGACTGGTTCCTATGTATTTTTCTCCTGTCTCCATCATTCTGAGAGCACTTTCTGGTATAAGAAGATATTTCGGGCATATCTTGTTTATTCTTTTTCTCAGACTTGGAGTTAGCCATTTTTCTAAGAGGCCTGGTTCCTTTCAGCATAAGTGGTGTTTAAATACCAAAATCTGTAAGCTTGATTGCCTAATAAATCATGATACTGTTTCCTTTATGCCCTTCCAGCGGTATGTATAGACATAATTACACACGTACACCCTCTTGAATATCTGTTTCCTTATCCTATTGGCATTAAAATTCATGAGAGTTGTTTTTACTGGTATATCCAATTCCATTCCAGTAGACTAGAGTTAGTCTGTACTTTTTGCTCTTTCTGTGCTTGCAACTCCTTCCCCAATAGTGACAAACCTGGCACCCTTAATCCTAAATATTACTCTATGTAAAAGTAAAAAATAAAAGGACAATACTACTGGCAAAGCCATAAAGCAAATGAAACTATCATATTGCTTGTAGAAAAGTGAATTGGGGGCCAGGGATCTAGCTCAGTGGCCTAAGCGCCTCCTGGCAAGCTTGAGGTCATGAGTTCAATCGCTGGTGCCACAAAAAGAAAAAAAAAAGTGAATTGGTATAATGTTCTTAAAAACAAATCTACAATTATTTCATAAATATGCCTGTCCTTGGACATGTCAGTCCTACATTTTTAAATGTTTACTCAAGGTATTAGTACATATGTTCAACAAAAGACATGAACAGAAATAATAATTGTAGCCAAAATCTGAAAACAATGTAAATGTCTATGAAATGTAAAATACAGGAATCAGATAAGATTTATTCATAAAGTAGAATTCTTCATAGCAATAAAAAATGAATTAGTATCTGCAGCACTGAAAGATCTCGTTATGTTTAGCAAAAATGTCAAACACAAGCTAGTAATATATAATGTTAATATATAGTATTAATAGTTTCATTTTCTTAAAAAATTATTCAGCTTTAGGTATTTTATTGTAGTCTACAGAAAATAGATTAAAACACTTCCTTATGTGAGAAGAGATTTTATGCCTCTTTTCATTTAATCCCACTTAACAAACAGACAATACTGATTTCTTTTGAGAACATTCAGATATTCTGCATAGGCAAGAGTCCCCTTCTTCTAGGAAGCCTATTCATCTGGCCTCACCAGAAGTAACCATTATTACTTTTCCCACCTTTGATTAGTTCGTTTTTGAATTTTATTACACTGTTATGCAACCATCACCACCACTTATCTCCAAGATGTTTTGTCTTTCAAAACCTTGTTAATCAAAGACTTGAGTTTTAAGAAAAGTACTTTCATAGCTAAATAATTCTGTTGAGCTTTTGGTATACTCATAAGAAAAAGTTAGGTGGAAAAATACCTAAGAAAAAGAAACAAACCATGTTTATATGGGTGACTGAAGTTGTCATTGTTTAATTCCATGCTACCTAAACAATTCTAGTATATCAATGAAAATTTCTCAATTTATTTGAGCATAACGGCAAAATCTCATAAAGATATTCCTGAAAAAGAAAATTGTGGAAGAATTTTTAGCCTTAATTGCGATGTTTCCACTTTTACTTCTGCTTTTGTCTATTCTTGATGTTTTTCTTAGTTTAGCTAAATGTCACCTTTTTTTATCTTTTCAAAAAGCAACTCTTAGTTTTGTTGATTTTATTGTTTTTTTTTTTTATGTATTTTTGCTGCATTGCTTATAATTTCCTTATTAATTTTGGGCTTATGTTACTCTTTTTCTTGTTCCTTGAGGTGTGAAGTTGGGATGCTTATTTGAATTCTTTCTTTTTTAATGTATGCATTTATCACTCAGACTTCCCTCTTAGTTTTGCCTATGCTGTGTTCCATAAGTTTTAATATGCTATGTTTTTGTTTTCATTTGTCTCAGGTATTTTTTTGACATCCCTTGATTTCATCTTCCATTCATCTACTGGTTGTTCAAGAATGTAGTTTTATCTCCACATATTTGTGATTTTTTTTTAGGTTTTCTTCTGTTACTGGCTTCTAGTGTCAATCTACTGTGCCTTGGGGGAAAAACTTTATGTGATTTCAGTGTTGCTGAATTTGTTCAGACTTGTTTTATGACCTAATAGATAATCATTCCTGAAGAATGTTTATGTGCTCTGGAGAGGAATATGTATTCTGCAGCTGTTGGGTGGAATGTTTTGTATATGTGTGTGGTGTTACGGTTTGTATATAGATGGCCCCCCCACAAGACTCGTGTAGTCATGGAAGCGGCTGAATCTACCGTTTGTGATTGACTCGTTGTCTAGTGCTGGGATTGGTGGTGTGAGTTCTGCACCCGCCCAGGGGTGGAGCCAACATACAATGTAAGGTCGGAATGGGGGCGTGTTCTCTCTCTTTTGCGGGGTTCGCGCGCGCTGCTTCCAGCTGCCATGAATAGCTACCCCTCAGCCACGCCACCCTGCCTTGGAACCAGCGGAATATGGACTGGAAGCCCCAAAACCGTAAGAAATAAACCTCTCCTTACTTCACTGTGGGCATCAGGTATTTTGCCTCAACAACAAGAGAAAAGTAATCAATACAGGTGTGTTATTCATTGTTAAAAGTGGAGTTTTGAAGCCCCCTACTATTGTTGCCTGTTCCTCCTTTCATTTCTGTCAGTCCCTGAGTTACATATTTAGGTGCTCTGATGTTAAGTATATATATATATTTATAATTGCTACATCTTCCCTTTTATCATTATATGACATTTTTTGTCTCTTAGAGTTTTTGACTAAAAGTATGTGGCACTTGTGTGCTCTTTTGGTTTCTATTTGTTTGGAATACTTTTCCATCCTTTCACTTTCAGCATGTGTTTAATCATAAATCTAAAGTCCGTCTTTAGAGTTTAATTCATTTACATTTGAAGTGTTTATTGATAGGGAAGAACATATTGCCATTTGGTTTTCTGTCTTGTAGTTCTTTCGTCTTTGTGTCTTCTTTTGTGATAGTTGATTTTTTTTTTTTTTTTGGTAGCACCAGGGATTGAACTCTTGACTTCATGCTTGCCAGGCAGGTGCTTAGGCCACTGAGCTAAATTCCCAGCCCTGATAGTTGACTTTTTTAGTGATAGGTTTGATTTCTTTTTCTCTCACACCTCTTCTATAGGTATTTTCTTTGTCAGTATCATGAGGTTTACGTAAAACAACTTATAGCACAAGCAACAAAACCAAAAATTGATAAATAGAACTACATGAGTCCAAAACTTCTGCACAGCCAAGTAAACAACAGAATGAAGTGACAATTTATGGCAGAAAGTATTTTCAAGCCATATCTCTGAAAAGGGGTTAATATCCCAAATAGAGAACTTTTATATCTCAGTATCAGAGGACAACCTGGTTAAAAAAATGTGCAGTGTCTTAAACAGTTCTTCAAAGAAGACATACAAATGGCCAACAGGTATATGAAAAGGGACTCATTATCACTAAACTAGGAAAATGCAAGGGAGAACCAGAATGGCATATCACCTGTTAGGATGGTTAATTTTAGAAAAGGTAACAAGTATTGTCTTCATTACTTTTCTTCTTGTCGAGACAAAATACCCAGCACCTACCAGTTAAGGGAGGGAAGATTTATTTAGCTCACAGTTTGTAGATGTTTCAGTCCATAATTGGCTGGCTGCGAGGCAAGGTGGCTTTGCAAAGGAGAACAGTTCATGGTTGGCAGAAGACAGCAAAAGCAACAAGGGACCTTAACAGCATTTTTTTTTTGCCCCTTTTATATGCTATCTAGACTGCCAGGATTAGGTTGGTGCCAAGCCAATCAGTGGACTGATTTAGTAATCCCACACCTTTAATCCCAGCATTGTATCGTGAATCAGTCACACTCTAGATCCAGCCACCTCTAAAAAAGCCCAACCTATGACCACATGAGGCTTTGGGGGGACATCTAAATACAAACCATAATATTCTGCCCCTGTTCCCCCAAAGACTCATGTGCATCCCTTTATGCAAAAGGCATTTAGTCCATCTCTAAGAGTTGCCAAAGTCCCAACAGTTTCAGCATTGCTGAAAAAGTCCAACTCTGAAGTTTCCACTGAGATTTAAGGCAAACTCTTAACTACAAGCTCTTGTACAAATAAAAATGAAGTTAAACACTTCCAACCTTCAGTGGCACAAGATAGACATTTCCATTCCAAAAGTTGCAAATGGGGATTTAAAGGAGTAGGACCAAAGTAAGTCCAAAATCTGGGGGATGGGGGAAGGATACAGGGACATTAAATCGCACAGTTCCACTGCCAGCGTCCCTGACAATCTGTGGCAAGTTGTGAACTCCAAAGGACTTGGGTGGTTCCACCCCTGTGGCACTTCTAAAATATAGGAAAAATCTAATAAAGTAAGGTACTGTTGCATTGTATTCAGACAGTGCTGTGGCATCTTACATTACTTGCCTGCTAACCTCCATGTTAGATTAACAGTGATTTTGAAGGCAGAAGCCCACTCTTCTGTTACTGGTTGTTAGTTCCAGAAGGCTCTATGCATATTTTTTTGTAAAAAGTCGTGGCTTGCTTGTCCAAAGTTTCCCAGAAGGATTGGTGCAGGGGACTTCTTTTCTTTTGGCCAACTTGGAGTCTTGGAGTTAGAATGGCTTCCCCAGCAGCACTTGTCAAAAGCATTTTAAAGGCCAGAGTATATGCTGTAGCAGCCTAAATTTAGGAATAATAATTAGCACAAACAATAGGATGAGAAACTTGAAAAAGTACTTGTTTTTGTGACTGACTTATTTAGTAGTATTATGTCCTTAAAATTCATTTGTGTTGTATACTGTGTCAGAATTCTCTTCCTTTTTAAGACTTTATAGTATTCCATTGTATACCATGACCTCATACTTGCCAGGCAGGTGCTTGTGCCACTGAGCTAAATCCCTAGCCCATACGTTTTTTTTTTTTTATCCACTCTTCTATTAATGGATACTTGAGTTGTTTCTGCCTTTTGAATGTCATGAATATTGCTGCTGTGAACATGATTTGTATAAACATCTTTTTGAGACCCTGATTTCTTTTTGGTAAACACCCAGAAGTATACTTGCTGTCATTCTCTCTGCAAGATTTGAGGAAGCCCTGTATTGTTTTCCATAGAGGTTACACTGTTTCTCATTCCTACCAACAATCTCTAATGTTCTAATTTCTCTGCATTCTTGAAAGTACTTGTTATGTCCTGTTTGTTTTGTTTTTATAATGATTATCCTAATAAATTTGAGGTAATGCCTTACTGTGTTGTTGATTTTCATTTCCTTTGTGATTAGTGATATTGAGATTCTTTTTATGTGTTGCCCTGTTGTACATTTCCTTTAGATAAATGCCTGTTGAAGTTTTTGTCTGAGTTTGAATTGGATTGGTTGTTTTGGGGGGATTGTTTTTGAATTGAGTTCTTTGTTGGTTTTTTTGGAGGGGAGTGGTTAAGTAGTATATGTTCTTAATGTATTTTAGATATTAACCCCCATTAGAAACATGATTTGCAAATATTCTCACCCATTTTATAGGTTGTCTTTTCAGTGTGTTCTTTGATGCACAGAGATTTTAAAATTTTATCTAGGCCAGTTTACCTATGTTCATTTTTTGCCTGTCTCTGTTGAGGTAATTTTTATGTGTGGAATGCAAATTCATTCTTTGCATGTGAATATTTAGTTATTTCGGTATTGTGTGTTGAGAAGATGATTCTTTCCTCATTTCTTGACCTCTTTTTAAGTGATTTGTTCTATAAATGTTAGTGTATATATCTGGACTGTCCTACGGATTAGCTTTTTAAGATTACACATGCGAGAGAGTGTATTGTTCT
The DNA here is from genome assembly GCA_004365215.1 of Cuniculus paca. Taxonomy (NCBI): domain Eukaryota; kingdom Metazoa; phylum Chordata; class Mammalia; order Rodentia; family Cuniculidae; genus Cuniculus; species Cuniculus paca. Next base: position 10,558 of record RJWT010021828.1, on the reverse strand, counting down.
GATTTACATTACTCCAATAAAATACCAGAGGCTAGGTACTTTATAAAGTATGATGTCCTTAAAACTTAGCTATGAGTTTTGGAGGCTCGAAGTCCAAACAGCATGGTGCTGCTGTGGTGAGGGTCCCTTCACTATATTACCTTGTGGTGAATGGTATCACAGTGGCAGTAGCACATACAAGAATGAATGATCACATATTGAGACAGGAAGCTAAGAGGGGTTTTAAAAATATAACAATTGCTCTGAGATAACTAATACAGAATCTCACAAGAATTACCTTAAGCTGGACACGATTGTGCATATCTAATCCCAGCACTCTGAGAGGCTGAGACAGGAAGACTGCAGATTTGAGCCCCTCTTAGCCACTTAGTGAGATCCTGTCTCAAAATTAAAAAATGAAAAATAGGCTAGGATATAGCTCAATCCTCATTACCACAACAAACAAACAAAAACAAGAAAAAAAAATCCCAGTAACAAAAACCTGAAATGTAATTCAGTGTAAAGGCTGTGGGTTCAATTTCTAGTACTACAAAACAAACAAACAAACAATGTGACGATCATAAATGGCCTTCACCCAGTTTCTTCCAATGATAACATCTTGGAAAAATGCAGTGGTTTTTCATAGCCATGATATTGACACTGACATAGTCAACATACTGAACATTTACTTTATATCGCCACAATGTAAATGCCTGTAAGTCCTAGTCTTCTGCTCCATCTTCTCTGACAGCACACTGACTAGGGTGTTGGGATGCCTCATTACAGTTGTTTTAAGAGTGAAAGTCTAGGCTTCTTATGACTCTGTTAGTGTGACTGTAGGCCAAGCTATAGTTTTTCTTGTGGTAGTTTGTTGGGGTAGAACAGCTATGGTCTAAAAGTTTTGTGTTTGGCTCAACTGTACTTTTACTGGTTTTTTAAAGCTAGTGAGAGCAAGTTTTTTTAGGCTAAGTTTATTTTTTAAATAAATCTTTTTAGCAAAGAAACAAGAAATGTCTGTAGTTTGGTGGATCTATGGTCAGCCAAAGTTTGGGTGAGGTACTTCGGTTACTAAAAAGAAGAAGGTGAGAATATTTATTGGGGAGCAAAGTAGTCTTTGTTGTAATATAGTGGAAAATTTTTAGGAGAACGTTTCTGAGTGGTCTCAGTTGTCATGAACTGTTTTGTTCTGTAGTTAATTTATTTTCTTGATATATTCTTTGACTTGCTTCATTTATGAAAGAATGACATGATCTTAATGATTAAATATTAGTCTGAATAGAAAACTCATTAGCATAATATAAAGCTATTTTGGTACTTCAAGTAAAAACCCACTTTTGTCTTTTAGGGTTTACAGAGTCCACGGGGAATAGGATACACACCGGAACCTGTTTGTGGTCACATTATTATTGAGAGCCATGAAAAAGGATGTTTCAGGACTCTGACTGCTGAACAACCACAATTGGACAGTCACTCTTGTGTTTTTAGATCTACTGAACCCTCAGAAGTGATCAGAGGACAACGGTGCCCATCACCATGGAGAACCAGGCACATGAATTTTTCTAAATCTGTAGACCAGAACAACTCCCATTTCAAAGTTTGGAATTCCTTGCAGTTACAAAGTCATTCCCAATTTCATAAGAACATCAGCAAAGGTTTTCGAACACCATCTTGTGAAAAAACGGACCCCTGGCTGTCAGAATTAGAACCTGCTTGTGTGGATTTTCATTCTTCAGCACAAATACCTACCCCTGAGCCCATGAGACAGTTCACTACCTCCATCACATTTTCATCTCACCGACATTCTAAATGCATTTCAGATTCCTCTGTTTTTAAGGTTGGTGTTACTGAAAGTAGTCAAGGTACTGGAGCATCTGTGGGGGTATTTAATTCTAATGTCACTGAAGAGCAAACTCCTCCTAGAGATCTTAAACAGAAAACCTCTTCCCCTTCATCACTCAAAACACTTAATCATTCACCAGATAAAGCTGTGACCATTGTACCAGAAGGTAATAGGCAAAGTGAAAAGTCACCTGGTGATTTTGAGCATTCTCATCAAGAAGGAAAACTCTTAGAAAGATCAGGTTTTAAAGTCAACCCTTCTAAACCCATTAGCAGTGCAAATTGTAGCAATTTCAAGGAAGTTCAGTTTTCTGATAGCCATACCCTCATTAACATGAGCAGACCAAATTCCACACTAGGAGTAAAAGAGAAGAATATAACTGTAACTCCAGACCTTCCTTCACTAATTTTTCTTGAACAACGAGAGCTTTTTGAACAAAGCAAAGACCCACATGCAGATCACCATGTGCAAAAATACCATTCTCCCCCTTGTCCAAATGTTCCTTCTTGCATTTTTCTTGAACAACGAGAACTCTTTGAGCAAAGCAAATCCCCACATATAGATCATGAAATGAGAAAAAACCGTTCTTCCTTTCCCTATTGTCAGGATTATATAGCTTCAGACCTTCCTTCTTCCATTTCTCTTGAACAGCATCAAAGCAAAATCCCAAGTGTAGATGACCACAAGAAGAAAGACCATTTTCCACTTTCTCAAGGTCAGGATTGTGTAGTAGAAAAGAACAAACACACACCTAAATCACACATTTCTAATATAAATGTTGAAGCTAAATTCGATAATGTGATCTCCCAATTATCTCCAGATCATTATACATTAGCAGCATCTACCTCTGCTCCACCTTCAAATAGAAAAGCACTTTCCTGTGTTCGTATCACTCTTAGTCCCAAGACTCCTTCCGAGTTGGATAGCGGAACCTTAGATAAAAGATTTTATTCATTGGATCCTGCTTCTAAAACAAGAATGAATAGTGAGTTTAACTCTGACCTGCAAACTGTATCTTCGAGATCATTGGAACCAACCTCCAAATTATTGACCAGTAAATCTGTAGCACAGAATCAAGAATCTTTAGGTTTTCTAGGACCTAAATCTCCACTGGACTTCCAAGTTGTACAGTCTCCTCTTCCAGATAGTAGTACTATTGCTCAGGACTTGAACACTGTACCTTCTCAGAATAGCCAGATAACAACCTCAAGGCAAATACAAGTGAACATTTCAGATTTGGAAGGATATTCCAAACCAGAAGGGACTCCGGTATCTGCAGATCGGTGAGTCTCATTGTGATAACAATGAAGCTGATGGAATTTGTGATAAAGGGTTTAAAATATTTAAACAAATGTAAGTTCTTGGGAAAAGGCAGTATGATTTCTTTTAAGGGAGGTTGTATCTGACTAATCTAGAAGTCTTTCAAGAAATACGTAAATAAGAATATGTGAAGGTAATGTATTTATACTTTCAAAGGCTTTAGGCAAGATGACATCAAATGTTACAAGAAATTGAATTACTTTGAAAGGAATCTTTGATTATGCAGTGGTATAATTTACTAATTATTTTTGTGTTGAAGATATGCTAACGAACTCCTTCAGGAGATTGCATGTGTGTCTCGCCCCCACCCTCCTCTTTGATCCCCCTTTTATTTCCCTCAAATGCTAGTGTTTACAGAGAAAAAAGGAACTTTACAGTGGAGAATCCTGATATAACTATTTTAGCCAGGTTACTAAGGTGAGCATCACCAGTAATGCACATCAACTCACTGTGACGTAATCAGACTCTGATGTGATTGATGCTCCCCTTCATGTTATACTGTAGGAAAGGAAACCCAACTCAGGGATAAATGAAGGGTAATGAATGTATTAGTCATTTTCCTGTTGCTGGGACAAAACACTTGTCACCCTGAAAATAAAAAGAGGAAATGTTTATTTTGGTTCATACTTTCAGAGGGTTCTTTCCTGGGTTGACTGGCTCTAAGGAAGAAACAGAATGGCAGAATGGCTGCTCATCCCATGGTAGCCAAGAAATAGAAAAGGGAAGAGTGGGGAAAAAAATACATTCCTCTAGGTTATAGCCCTATGATCTATCCCCAACAAAACCCCACCTCGGGATATATGACTTAGGGAACATTTTAGATCCAAACCATAATTAGACTTTTTTGCAATTATGTATAATATTCCTTAGCAAACTTTCACTTTATTATTCATGTTTGTCTAGAGTCATGCTTTCTTATTTTATTCAGTGGTTTATAATTGTATTGATCAGCCTTCATAGGTAGGACAAAATACCTGACACCAGTAACTTAAGGGAAGAAAGGTTTATTTTGGCTCATGATTTCAGAGGTTTCAGTCCATGGTCTACTCACTGCAAGGCAAGGACTTCAAGGCAGAAGGACATGGGAGAGGAAAGCTCCTTGACTCAGTGGCAACCAAGGAGGCAGAGTAGGTTGAAAAGAGAAGAGGTCAGGGAGTAGATACATAGTCCCTAGGGTCATGCCTACCAATGACCTACTTCCTCATACTATATTCCACATATCAGAGAAAACATGCAATCCTCGTCTTTCTGAGTCTGGGGTATTTTGCTTAACATGATAATCTCTATTTTCCATAATTTCATTTGAACTTACAACCTTGCACTTACCAGTAAGCACTTGAACTGCTGAGCTAAACCCCTGGCCCCATGTCCTAGTAGAGTCTGGGGATAGTGCTATCCCCAAAGTACCAGACTAGTAGAGCCATCTGGGTATAATTCCAGCTGAGGAGGGCTAGATGGGTGAAATTCAGACTGAGAGTCATCAAGAAAGTGGGTCTACTACAGAGAAATGTCCTGTGTACAGGACTGCCCAAAGCTGTAGGGGCAAAGTCAGTGCCCAAGTGGGTCCAGAAGGCAAGACCTCAAACCCAGTGAACCTGAAGAGCAGACCTTGAGTCAAAGATTATTCTTGAGTTTAAAGATTGGAACCTATTACCCCTCCCCCTTTTTTTCTTTCATTACTTCGTTTTGCAATGAAAATATCTTTCCTATCTCCAGAACTGTGAAACGGTACATTCTGTTTTTGTAAGTCACACAGCAACCCAACTGGACTGAGCCAGTTATCATGTCTCTTTCTCCTGTGGTATATGGCAATCTTTTATTCCTTCCCTGTTTGTCATGAAATTAGCAGGTTTGAGGCGCACTAGTGAGACATTCTGTGGGTGGTTCCACAGTTTGGGTTTGGCTAATGTTTTCTCATAAGGAGACTGGAATTTCAGGTTTAGGCCAAGAACGCCATATAGGTGAGAAGTGCCCCTGTTTCACATCATACAGAGAATATGATATTCTCCTGTTATCACAGGTAATGACAACCTTGATTATATGGATAATGCAGTATTTGCCTGATTGCACCATTGCTCCCTTTTATACTCTATTCTTTGAAGTCCAGCCTATTCTTAAGGTGAGGAGTGGAGACTTAAGCTTTACCTCCTTTTATGAGAGATGTACACATACATTATTGAGATTTTTCTTCTTAAGCAAAATATGTCTCTCTTCTCTATTCAATCATTTGTTTACTTTTAATATGAATTCTGTATATGAAAATATGTAACTACATTCTTGAAAACTAGTAATTTCCCCTTTTAAACGTAAACCCCTTCAAATAAGGCTGTTTTTTCTTTATCTTAGTACATTTTAGATATGTAGCATAGTCCCCTAATTTATAGTGGCCATCTAATAAATGAGCATATGTTTACATTAACTGATAAGCACGATTTCCTCTGTTAAATTATACAATGGCATTATAAATTAAAAGTAGGTTTTAAAAGCCAGGCATGTCCTTTATTGCATGCATTGTTTTGTTTTTATTGGTTCTATTCTGTTTGATTTTTACCATGTCTAAAGGTATCTGCAGCTATTTTGAAGACAACAAGAGGCATTATGATAACTATTGTTGATTTCATATTGTTTTGAAGTCCTGTATCACTTACATTCATTTGTTTTGATTGATTTTATTCTGTTTTATTTTCCTTGGTTTTAACCTCTTTAAAATAAAAGAAAGAAATAAAAAGCCAGGCGTGGTTGTGCATGCCTGTAATCCCGGCAATCAGGAGGCTGAGGCAGGAGGATCATTGTGAGTTCAAGACCATTCTGGGCTACAAAGTGAACTCAAGGCCAGCCTGAACTGCATAGCGAGACCCTGTCTCAAAAAAGACCAAAAAGAAAAAAAAAAAAAAAGAGTAGGTTTTAAAGTAAATAAAACACATACATGATCACATTTTAATATGTATCTAACAAAATGAAGGGTACCATGGAAATATCATTTGAGATTGTTGTGTTCACAAAATGTTCCTTATAGCTACCTAAATATTGTTGACCAAAAATATACTCTTTCATTTCTCGTCTTTTTTGTTCAGTTCACCAGAACAGAATAAGACCCAATTTTCTGCCTTCTCTGGAAAGTTATCATCTGATGCTGTCACGCAGATAACCACAGAAAGTCCAGAAAAGACCATGTTTTCTTCGGAGATTTTTATTAATGCTGAAGATCGTGGACATGAAATTCTAGAGCCTACCACCAAAAAGCTACAGAAAGCTCCTGTCAGGTTTGCTTCATCATCTTCCGTGCAACAGATTACTTCTAATCGTGGCACAGATGGTAAGGTCATTGTATGTGCGTTTGTGTGTATCTTAGAAATTTGTTACTGGGTCTCTTTAGTCATTAAATTAATTTTAATTTAAACAGTGGAATCCACATGATTATTGTTATATCAATTTTTTAATTTATGTAGCTGTAAAGAGAATATGATTTATTTTTAACTGGCAGTAGAATGAATAATATATGTGGAGTTCATGTTGCCTGGAGTTGATTTACTTTCGTCTCATGATGTTTGGTGTTTGTTTATAAGAGTGCAGGTGGTACGTAGTAACTTAAAAAGGTTGAGGTCTGCTTTCAGGTAGACAAATACATTATTTGCATTTTGGATATGGTAACAATGTTATAAGCAGATTAAAACTATTTAATAGTATAAATACAGTATCAGTTTATTTCTTGTTTGTAAAACAGTTACCTGTTATCCAGGGCAAGTGCTTACCTTGCTATCTTTAAAATGTAGAACCAGAGGTTATCTTGGATTTACCATTATAATCAATGGGAAGGAACAAAAAGCATGCAGGAACACGTGAGAGTTTTTTTTATAGGCCCACCCTAGAAGTGGCGCAAGTTACTTTCCAGCTGCATTGTTTTCCAGTATGAGGAAATGAATTTTGGTGAACAGCTAGCTGTCTTCACCATAAAAAATGCATTTAGTGTCTTGTATGCTGTAGTTGCTGTGATATTTTGATAGTGTTTATAGCATTTAAAATTAGAGTAAATTATAAATTGTTTTCCTTTTTAGCAGACAGTAGAAAAATAAACAGTTCAGTTCCTATTTTTTCCCAAGTAAAGGTGGGAGCTTTATTAACTTTTAAAGCATGTACTATTTTTTTTTTTTTCTTTTTGCAGCATCAGGGATGGAACACATGACCTCGCGGTTGCCAGGTAGGCACCTAGGGCACTGAGCTAGATCCCCAGTCCTTGTCTTTTTGAGACAGGTTCTCACTATGCTGTTCAGGCTGGCCTTGTGCTCACTTTATAGCCCAGGCTGGTCTTGAACTCACAACAATCCCCCTGTCTCAGCTTCCCAAGTGCTGGGATTACAGGCATGAGCCACCAGGCCTGGCCAGCATTTAGTATTTTGAACTGGAGATACAGGTATAGTTCAGTGGTAATGGTCTGCCTGGTGTGATAGAGCATTTGCCTAACATGCATGAGGCTCTGGGTTTGAGCCCCAGCACCTAAAAATATATTTTTAAAATGTTTTGCATAAATCTGTTCAAAATAGATTTTAGTTTTCCTTTTCATGCCAAAAAACTTGTCCATTTTTAGCTATTGATGGAATCTACCTAAATATAAAGAATATTGTTTGGTTTAACATTTAACTTGCATGGAATTTAAGTTCATTCATGTATTAAAGTGGTTATAATACTTCAGCATTTTTACTGTGAAATCAAAGTGTACCAAAATATATATATATAGCTTAATAAATTACCACAAAGAACATCTTTTTATCTGTTACCTCTTGCCATAGTGATTCTTTATAACAGAGTCCTTAAAACATTCCAGGAGTTTATAACAATGGACATTTGCTTTTTCCACATATGGGCTTATGGGTTAGTTGGAGTTTGTCTGAGTTTGGCTTTAGGCTGCAGAAATGGTCTGGGTATGTTCTCAATGCTTTCTGAGATCCAGGCTAGTGAGCCAGTGGCTACCCTACAGCGTGCTGCTCTCACGATGAGGGCAGATTCACAAGAGGGAAAACCTAGTTGTGAAAACAAGTACAAACCCCTATTCAAACCAAATGGATCAATTAGTAGAAGCCATAACTAATGCTTTCGATGTACTTTGAGGATTAATATTATTTGGCTTACTACTGCAGTATTTTTAATACTGTGGGTCAAAAGTAAACTTTTTGAGGCTTTTAAAAAATAGTATATTTTATTTATTTGCTGTGCTGGTTATCAAACCCAGAGCCTCACACATGCTAGGTAAATACTCTTATCATTGAACTATATACCAGCCCTAGAAGTATATTTTTATGTGGTATACTTTAGCCAGGAGCAGTGGTGCATACCTGTAATTCCAGTTACGTGGGAGGCTGAGGCAGGGGATTCACAAGTTCAAGGCTAGCCTGAACTTAGGTAAACCCTATCTGAAACTAAAATACAAAGGACTGGAATGTAGCTCAGTGGTAGAGCACTTTTTCTAGTATTCACAAGGCCCCGGGTTTAATTTCCAGCACTACCAGAAAACAAAAAAAAAAATTTAAATACAAAAAATTATATATTGGACATATGATTATTTTCCCACTACGAATTATAAAATTCATAATGATATGTTATATGTTTATATTTGATTTTGTTTTCAGATTTTAAAAGAATTACATTTTATTGTTAATTTTTTTCTCTACTCTTCTCCAATCCTTTCTTTTTTAGAGAGATTATTTGCCATGTACTCCCTTATCCCAGGGCAAAAAGTCCAAAGTAACCTTAAGACTATTGCATCCAAATACAAGTTGTTGAGAACTTCAAAAACCATTTATCTCAGAATTTTCCATCTTCATGTGATAGCCATTCTTGCTGTGGGTCCATTATAGATTTGTCATTATCAATTTTTATGCAACCTTTGAATTCAATGATAAATATAACCATCACTTCATCAAAATTTATATACACTGGTGAAGGAAGAAAATTAATAAATCAATATTAAAACAATAATGGCCATAGCAGTAACCAAATAGATCTAGAGGCTATGGCATTTCCTGTTTTGTTATTTTGCCCAGTAGAGTGGTACAGTATTCCTAAGTCATCTGAGACTTTTTAACCCTGCATATATAGCATTATTCTTCATCATTTTCTACCATCAAGTATTAGTCGTGTTCTGATGACTTTGTTCCTGATATAGTTCAGGTCAAAGATTTAGTCAGTACTACATATACTATTCTATGTATTGCTTTAATGGGAGAAAAATGCAAAATGGTTAGATACTTGCTGTCTGAGCTCCATCTAACAAATCTCAAAATCAAAAAGATTGAAGATAAAAGATTCTAAGGGGGCTCTACCTTTATTCCTAAATGCATACATTCTTCCAGGTACTTGAGATAGGAAAGTACCATATATGGGTCAGCACATATCCCATATTCTGTAAGATAGCATCTCAGCCTCAGAAAACTATTGCCCTAAAGTTATCAGTATTGCTCATTCACTTTTTTTTTTGTATGCTTCAGCGTAGTTATGGGTGATAAGGCATGTGGTAAGAACTGAATCCTTTTAAGCATCTGTTTTGCCTCATTTCTTTCACTGTGAATTAATTTCCTTCTTTTGATGCATGGTACTAATAATATAAAATATAGTGCCAAAATAAATCATTAGAACTGTCGAAGATAGTAACAAAATTCTAGATAATGTAGAGTGGATATGTTCAAAATGAAAAGAGATCTCATTCTACTCCAGACTACCATAGTCTGTCAAGAGCATGTTAATTTCTATAAACTAGATGTGCACAACTACAGATGCATCTAGAGGTAGAGGGCAGTTGTAAGAGAAAACCATGGTCTGTAAGGGTAAATTAAAGGTACATAACGTATTTGGCCAGGAGAAATGATAGCTGTCTCCAGAATTCTATTCATATGAGGAATATAACCCCATAAAATGTATGTGACCTACATGTGGAAAAAATATTAATCCTTTGGGTAGAGATAGAAAAGGAAAGGTTATGTTTGTGGATGGGAAAGTTGAATATTGTACAGATGTTATTTATTCCCCCAATAAATATATTTTGCCATCATTTTGCTAAAAGTTCTAGTGGAATTGTTCTTTGGAACTTGTTTAATTGATCTTAAAGTTTGTCAGGAGGAATAAAAGAGTAATTCTTATTTTCCCTGGTTTCTCATAATGGAGAAAAATAGAGAGTACATAGTGTGTTATTACAAAAAATTTAAAGAGAAGGGAATTGAAAGAACTTAGTACTTTACCTCTAAACATATCCATGTTACAGATTGATGCACTTTATGTTCTTAAGTTGTCATAATAACCCTAAAAGGTATTATTATCAAGCCCACTTTTTAGGTGAAGAAACTGAGGCAAAAAAGTGTGAAGTAGCTTCATTTGATTTCAATTAATTGACTGATTGCTTATTGAGTATGTGTTAGGGTGTGAGATCAA
>RJWT010021827.1:0-17426 GCA_004365215.1 Cuniculus paca | reverse complement strand
AACAAAATATGTCTCTTGCCTTTATTATACATAATGAATGTGAATTCCACTTTTGCTTACAAATCAATTTTCTTTATAAATATTGTCTTAAAATTAATATGAAAACATTTCATGTGACAGACTTGTCTAGCAATGTTTTGCCTGCCATGAGCCATTGTTGTTAACAACCGGCCCTACCATAAGGGCTGGAATTGGGAAACGTTTTTCAATATGTGACCTCCAGCAACGACTGAATCAGTCAGGACTAGTCTATGAGCACGCAAACCCTTGAAAAACAGACTCTTTCTCATCCATTATTTTTAATTTAAAAGGACACCAGCATTAGGCAGCTTCCAGTGAGACTGAGATAAAATATGGATCAGAGTGAGAACACTGGAAAGTTCAGGTCACGTTCAAGCTCAAGTGATAAGGTATGCAGAAACTTTCACTAAGCTGACAGTGGTTGTCTGATTAGGTAGAAATATAATTCTGCGCACAGAAGAGACCCCAAAAACCTCAGAAGACAGGAAACATACAATGAGCCACTTCTGTGGAAATGGATACCTTCCTGGTTTCTGATTCTAGATTTAGAAAACCTAACTTTATTTTATCATCTTTCATATTTCCTCCCATTTTAATATGAGTAAGTCTAACCATGTTGGGTTTCTTTTGACCAAAAGAATTTTGACTGGAATAAGTAAGAAATAGATTCAGATTATAAATACATTTTTATGTGAATAAAACCTCTAGGCATTACAACAGAATTTTATGAAAGAAAGAAAAATAGAATCAGGCAAAAGTTTTTACTCATGTCTACAATTGTGCCACAGGCCTTTTGTATAAAACATGTGCCTTATTTACCCAGGTACCTTTTTTTCTAGTCTACTTCTGGACTTGGGATTTTCTTGAGTAGTAGGGTTTTTCCCTTGCTTAACTAGAGTAAAAATAAAAGATATTCGTTGGCAAGGTGCTGTGGTATCTGTGAGAATTCGAGGTTTGAGGTTTGTGTAGGAAAACCAACATAAAAAAAATCACTAGAAAAACCTAGGACAACCTTTCTCTCTCCCCTCCTCTCTGTTTGCATTACTCCTCTCTACCTTTATTTTTCCTTTTACCTCTTACATATCTACTTTGTTTCCGTTAGGTACTTTTCAGTGTTTGTTGGTTACAGGTAAACTATGATAAGCCACAAATTCTTGTTTTACCCGTTTGCTAATTTACCTATAGGCAAAGAGGAAGAAGTGTTGTTATTACTTTAAAAGAGAAGATTCTGAAAAGAGAAAATACGTGGAGTTCAGTTGAAGTACGTGGTCCATGTATTTATAGATCATGCATGAACAGGTCATTGCAAATGTTTCTTGTTTATTTTATGGTTAATTAGAGAAATATTCTACATTGTATATGTATGTAATTTCATCAGTTTTTGCATATGCAGTTCTCCTAAGGCAGTGTTATGCTTTGTGTCTACGTGGCCCCCCAAGCCTCACGCAGTCATGGAGGCAGCTGAATCTAGCATTGTGACTGGTTCGTTGTCTAGCAATTAACTATGTGAGTGCTGCGCCTGCCCAGGGGTGGAGCAGGCACACCATATAAGGGAGGGAAGAAGGCGTGTTTTTTCTCTCTTGCCCTTTTGCTCTTGTTGCTTGCTGGCTGCCCTGAATGGTTGCCCCCTCAGCCACACCACTCTGCCCTGGAGCCAGCTGGGTATGGACTGAAAACTCCAAGCTATAAGAAATAAACCTTTCCATCCTTCACTTTGGCACATCAGGTATTTTGTCTCAACAATGAGAGAAAAGTAACCAAGCCAGGCAGATATTCTACTTTATTAATCTTATTCTTTCAGTCTGTCTGTCTCTGTCTCTCTTTGTCTGTGTCTGTCTGTTTGTCTCTGCCTTTTTCTCTTCAATACAGGGAATTGAACCCAAGGGCAGTCTACCATTCAGGTACATTCCCAGGCCATAAATTTCTTTATTTTTAATTTTTGAGACAAGGTCTTGCTAAATTGCCTATGTATGACTCAAATTTGTGAACCTTCTGTCTCAGCTTCTTTAAAAACTAGGATTTGAGGAATGTTCCACTACATCTAGCTAATTTTATCGCTTGTATATAATGTAATGCTTGTAATAATATAGAAGCCATTTAATATGTTTTTAAAACTATAATGAACAATTTCATGAAAAAAGAATTATAGAACTGGTTCACGTAGTCTAATTCTACTTCCTTGCTTATTTTGGGAAATGAGTCACTCCCTTTGAAAACCACTCTGAGAACTCAATCTTATGCCAAGGATCATTTTATAAATGAAAAAAATCCTTTCCTTGCCTAGATTTTAATATTACTGGTTATGTCTTTGAGCTTTTTTCATGCTCTGCCTACCTATTAAGACAACATTGTACACTTCCCATTTTGGTTTCTACCTTGTGTATAACTTTATTCTCAGAGTTGTATAAGTTATTTTTTTTTCTTTGCAATTTTAAGTATACATTTAAGTTAATGAACTTTATTGAACAGAAGAATAAATCAATCAATACATAGAAGAGTTCAGAATAATTATGCCTGTGATAACACACTATAATAATCATAACTCTAACTTTGGATAGTTACATTGAGATTTGGGGGTTTTTACATATTTTAGGATATAGTATCAACAGTTGAATATTCTTTCCTATGCCTTTTTCTCTATAATACCCAATTATTCAAAAGTACGTGAACAGAGAAAAATGCCGTGGATATTTTGTTTCTTTTTGCCAGTAGAGGGTTATTTTCCTTTGGTGTGCCCATTCCTCTTCACTTTTTGTCTTCGAGATGCGAGCATGAGTTCTCTTCAGGCAAAATCACCTGTTGCAGGTACCTGGACTAGAAAAGGAACAATTCACTTCTCTATGATTACTCTCAAAATTTTTCAAAACTATCTTTGGTGACTATTGAGTAGTTAGGATATCATAACATGATAAACTGATAGTTTCAATATGGTTAATCTCCAAACTTTTAAGAAAATTATGGAGCTAATTTATAAAAACCATATGAAATTTCCTTGCAGTGTTTCATATTTAATCCTTAATATTACTTCTATGAATTAGACATAAATCTTTTCTATAATTGAAGAAATTGATATTTGAAGGGTTTAAGTAACATCCCAAAGAATCTATCACCCTGGGTTTTTAGATTCCTCAACTCATGTTTATGTAGCCATGGAATACAGGATTCACTATAACCTAATATGTGAAACTCCATTTAACAAATGGTGATCCATAACTATCACTCACAGGTTGATATCAATGGCAAAAAACTTTGATAGATTTTTCACTTAGATGTTGTCCTTTGAGACTATACTTATTTTCATCTCCAAAAGGCACATCATGTATATGGATATGTATGTATGTAAACTTTTGTATATATATGTATATATTTGTGTGTATATATAAAATACATATATATATTTATATGTATGTGTGTGTCTGTGTGTGTATAAAAGCAGCAACTGCTTATCTGAAGAGGAAACGAAGGCACTTTACACCTGGGATGTGAAGTAGAAAGTTGGTCTCACATTACCCTATGAAATTAGGATATATTGTTAGTAAGAAGACTTTGACAAGCAAGACATAATTTTTCCTGCATGAAAAATAATGGTGTCTTTTTATATATTGGTTATCATTTCAGTAAAAATGAGCTTTGGGGTTTGTGTACACTATTTGAGGATTACCTATTGATGTACTTCTAACTCTCCAAAATCTATTTAAATGTATCTTTCTTTTCTAAAATATAAATTGAGTACATTTTATATTTTTGGCCCTATGGTAGAAAGTGGAAATAAAAAGATTACTGATAAATTTTAAGAAATACTCTTGTTGACAAGGATATAACAGTTGCATGTGGAGACAAGTTCGTATGTCTAAGATATACTACTTAGTTAATTAATTTCATACTATATTGCTGACATACTTGATATTAGACAATGATAGTAGGTTTGATTTCTGTCATCATATACTTTATAAAAACAAAAACAAATAAATAAGCAAATATAGTGCATATAACACAATTTTAGAGTAAATGAAGGCTTCATGGAACATTTGAAAGATACATAACCCACATCTGAGGGTCTTCTCCCAGAGGTTACATCTAAGCTGAAGGACAAAACGTAGGTTAAAACTTGTAGCAGAAGTGCATGCAGAACTAAAGACATTAGAAAAATAGAGATTGTTAGTAGGCCCATTTATTTAAGGACCAACAAAGAGAGTAGACTAAGAGATCCATCATCTTCCAACTTGGAAATCTCAACAACAACAACAACAGCAACAACAAATTGTTAACTGAACTTTTCATTATTGCTAGGAAAATCAAAGCTATATTAAACAACTAGTTTTTACATAAATCAAATTTAGTTCATTTTAAATTCATATGACACTATTGGCTTCATTAATGATCATATATTCTTAATAGTTTATATTATGATGTTACATTAATGTTTTACTAATTGCATCACCACTGCTGATTCCAAGTTATAATGCATTTTTTCAAGACTTTTTCAGATTTTTAAAAAAATTTTTACCATATAGTTGTATCATTTTTATTCTGGCTGAAAATTAATAAAATTTATACTTGTCATAAAAAGAAGCTATGGTCATTTTTATCATTTAAAAAGTGAAAAGTGGTTAAAAAGATTTTATAGTATCCTCACATTTCGGTTGGCTAACATTCAAATTTCTTTCTTTCTGTTGTATTCTCAATATTTTCAAAGTTAACTTGGGTCACTAGTTGCATAAAGCCATAACCTGCTGAAGTTTTTCTCTTTCTGAAGTTCAAAGAGTTCGTGTGTCAATTTTTATTCCCCTGGTCATCAGGGAAGCAATATTAGGTAACAGTGAATATTCTTTTCTAAACTTCTATCAATCTTAATCTGCAGGAAATTAACCCAGTCACCCTTAAACTCAAGCTGTCAATCAGAAAATCACAAAGCAGGATAGAAATAACATAAACTTGTAGCAGTGTAGAATCCACATGTGGCTGACATGCTGAAAGATTCATAAACATTTATCTGTACTTCAGAAAAACGGTAGAATTTGACTGAATAATAAGAGGTCAAAGTGAAGTCTAAACATTCGAGTTATAAGTAATCAGAGCAGGCAGAAATGAATCTTTCATGAAGGAAAACAGTGAAAAAATATAGACAATTTGTTATAAATGGCTTTAGAATAAACTAGGTAAATTTTACATTAAACATGAAATATGAATGCTGATTTCATATACAACATATTTATGATCATATTTAAGGGGGAAACTGGGAAACAGTCTATGAATCAAGGCTAATTTTGTAAAAAGTTGTTTTAAGAATTAGTTTTCAGTTGTAGCATACTCATAGCTTAGAAGAAAACTTTTGTAATTAGCTTTATGTATATTATACTGCTTTGTTTGAAAAAATGCATAATCTATGTTTCGACTATTTAAATTAAGTTTGATTCAGGCCTCAACCTGTTGGATGATTGTATTAGAGATTATAACAAATTCTCCTATTGACACTTATATCTAGAAAACCAGAATTTAAAAATAATTTCAGACAGACATTGATCTGATTCCTTAAAGGTTGGCAAATTCATGTAGTAGGTATTTGGTTTTAAATTTAGGAGTTTTGATTAAAATTCAAACTTCGCTTTGTTTGCTGAATTTTTTTATGGTTTGGGTTATATAAATTAGGCACATGCTCATTATGTTAAATCTCTTGCCATTTATGAGGTGTGAAGTGATTAGTGTTGGCCATTACTTTTGTAATAATGGGACATAGAGATTAACGTTTGCTTTTACCTTAGAGAATAAACTAAGACTATTATCCTTAAGTAGAGGAAAATATTTTCTTTCAATATGGTCAGGTAATATGCTTTGTGTGAATTGTAAAAGAATGCTTTCTTAATGATCAATGTTCTGAAGGAAAATTCATGGGTTATTTTTATAGAAGAAACTAACTACAGGGTTGGTAGCTGGAGTCTGGAAATAGCTTATCAAAGTGACTAGTAGGGCAGCTTTTGAAGTTCAGCTTCTTTTGTTAAAATCCTGAACCTGCTTCTGATAAGGTTCACGACCTTTGGTGAGATATTTAATCCCACCATTCATGCTTACATCATCACTAAAATGGACATAAGATAATGAATGCTATCCAACAGAGCTAGTTGTTTCTTGGATTAAATGAAATGAATTCAAATGTAATTAAAATATGTAAGTAATGTCTACTTCAAATATATATTAAACAAGCATTATTTATTCATACATTTAACTGAATATATTCAACTCATAAGAAGCTAATACACAGTCATAAATCATGTCACATGGGCAGAAGATCTCAGAAATCAATAAAGTTTTATAGATGAATAGACCTATATTGTTATTAGAAATGTAATGTTTAAATTTATTTTGTAAGTATACACTAATATTAGGGAATATTATATTAGATCATTCAAAATTACAGAAAATTTCAGTATAGGTTGCTGAAAACCCATTTTGTGAAATATTATTTATGACTGCATTTCAAAATATGTGATTTGTCATTGGGAGACAAAATATCTTAAACAACTGGGTTTTTACACATCTCTATATTTCAAAACTATTTTATGTGGGATAGGAATATTTAAAATTGAGTAATTAATATTCACTAGAAGACAATGCTAATATCTTCCAACATGTAATTAAGGTTTTAAAATACTTATGTATCTTTATTACTTCACGTTTAGTAAGTTATTCAACAAAAATGTGTATTTCTCTTCATAAACAAAATTAAGAAATTACATTTATTCCTGATATAATTTATTTATTTTTTAAAAATCAGGTTTTTCAACTGTATTTCTGGCATTGTGTCAATCACAACTGTTTTGAACTTTCTATAATTGATGAAGTAATTACTTTTCATGCTTTTAAATCATGTCTGCATTTTGTAGCTATTAACCAATTTCCTGCTTTGCTCTGAGCTAAATTAAATTACAACACTAATACCAGAAGGGTCCCCAATAGTTTTTCCTCTACATGTTAATAAAACAATCATCAGTGTAGAGGAAGCATTTTTGTCCTGATAAACAGAATACAGGAAAAACAGTGTTAGAGGTGACAGAGGACATCTCCTATTCTTTATTGCTTAGTTTTGCAACAGCAAAACTATGGGACGATATAAGCAAACAATGTGGCACAATTGTTTAGTGACTCTGAACAGCAACGTTTGCTTTTTTCTTCTACAGTTCACTGCTCCTTGCTCTCTAATAAGAGTGTAGAATTAATGGAAATGTTTTTGTTCTATTCTCGCTTGCATGGCTATATGGGTGTAACCAAACAGTTAATTTGAGCCAGCATCTACAGAACTTCTCAGATTAGAGTGAGGTTACGTGTCTCAAATAATTTCAACAACCGTTGGTTTTAAAATGCAAATTCAATACACAGAAATTCATGATGTATGTTCAATGTCATATATATAAATGGATCTGATGTATGCAGCTCAAAATTAGTGGGCAACTATTAGAATTATTCATTCAAAAGATCGTGGCATAAATAATCTAAGACAAATTTAAAAATTTAGCCATGCTGAAGTTTAACATAATGCATAGGCCATAAACACAAGCAGTAATGAATACTAATATCTAAAAATGAAAAACCCTTGTCAGATTTCACAACACGGAAAGAATTTTGATAAGATGTCCATGATTTCTTGCAAATGAATAGAATGTAACCTTCTATATTTTTAAAAAATGGACTATAGTTAAAGCATCTTAAATGAAAATCTAGGCAATTTCATTGCCTAACATGTTGCCAGTAAAGAATAGTAGAAAAATAATTTTTATAAGAATTAAAATGAACATAGAATATTTTGTCCTGTTTAAATTGAAATTTCTATTGTTAAATACATTCTTACTGATAATATAAAATTAAAAATTTATATGACTTTTTTCAAATTTGTTGAGGTATGTAGACATTTTTTGAAAAGTTGTCTATAGAAATTGTGTCACAAACCAAAAGTTACATTAAAAGAGATAATATGGAACTAAGAAAAAGAACTAGATGATTAGGAGATATATACATATATATATCTACATTAACTTTGAAAATTTTAAATAATATAGCATAAAGATGCTAAAAAATAACAAATTAGGAAGTATTCTTTTTTTTTGCATGTTTCTTTTGTTGCAGATTTTGTGTTTTAATATTTTTTAACTTGTGTGATAATGAAGTTTCTTCCTCTAATCAGTTATATGTAGTATCATAAACATTTTTCCTCAGTTTTAAAAGAATTCTCTTTTATACCAGCGCAACTGAAAATATGTGAAAGTAGAAGAGTAATACTTCAGACCTCATTTAAGTACACTTCTTTGTGCTCATGAAATGTTTCTAGAGGAGGAGCAAGGGCTGTTAGGAAGACGGATATCATACAAGCATGTCAATCACATTTAATAGGCAGTGTTGGAAGGTAATCTCCTCATCAGTCTCTCACAGACTGGTAGACAGAACTCATTACTGTGCAAATGAACCTGCCAGACGCTTCAGCCATTTGCCTTACTGGAGGTCACAAAGAGTTGACACCCGTTAAAGCTGACTAAATGTGGCCAGGGAAAAATCAAGGAATGAAAGTAGCTCCATAGGTTGAAACAAGCACTATCACACTGACAATAACCTTAAGGGAGTTTAAAAAGTCCTTGTGGAATTTTGAAGAAAAAAGAATTTTTATCTAAATGGTTCATGTGTTTAAAATTTGTTCTTTCACTTCTGTGGAAATGTTGATTGAAGTTACCCAATACGATAGTAATAAATTTTAGATCAGTATCCTTTAGCCTAGAAGAGAAATTTTTTAAAATGTTAATCTCACTTTCAATAGGCTACAGCTTACTGGGTGAATCAGTTGACTTAAAAACACTAGTAGAGCACAATCTTACTAATACTAATAGCAATTCTAACTATTAAAATTAGTCGCTTTTCACTATTACTTTCTTTGTAGAGGTCTGCTAAACATTTTCTTGTTTAATTCACAATGTTGCCCAATGAGATATGCATCATTATCTTTATTTTATAATTGAGGAAAACGGAGTTGTTACAAAGAAGTTGGAATCTGCATTAAGTCATCAGCTTAAATACAGAAAAATTCTGAATTCAAGTGAGTCTGACACCGAAGTTCAATTTTGTAGAGTTTATTATTTTCTTATAATTGCTGACTATATTTATTTTTAATAGCTTTGTATTTAAAGTTACTTCTTACAGTAAAAACACAAGATATTTTTTCTGCTATGCTGATGAGAAGACTAATGTTTAATAGTCAATTTACTTGCTGAGTTCTAGAAAGTTAGTGAGAACTGCAGATATGAATCTCTGTAAATGTCTTATTTCTTCCATAAACTGAGCCACTCCTGGAGCTTTCAAATATGCTCTAGATACAGTATCTATAGCAAAGACAAAACTTAAATGATTAAGGTTATGTTATATAAAAAGCCTGCATAATATTTCCAGGTTTACTATATATTCTAAAATATCTCTAATAATAAATGGTCTGGACTACAATCAATGCAATGATATTTAAATATCATATTATGAAAAAAAAGGCTATGAAGAATATGGAAATTAAAGTTCTTTAACTCATTGCTAATTTCCTCATGTTTGCTATACACCAGAATTTTGTGACAAAATATTTGTTATGATTCTATGTACCCAATTTATTTTATATGTTTTGCTTTACCTCAATTGCTTAATTGTTTAAATATAATCTTTACTTTTTTTCAGAATTCTGTATATACACAAAAATAGTATTGTTAGTGTTTTTTTCTTTGTTTATTCAAAATATCCATTTACTTACTGGAAGTGATCAAAGTAGGAAAGGCAGTAATGCATTATTTTTTGAAATACATGGGGTCGTCTATCTACTGTAAGTTCCATTACATCAAAAGAACAATACGGGCTTAACATTTCACTTAAGATAATTCAGCATTAACAGATTTTACAAAAACAAACCCCTTAGAACCAAATCAAACTGCTTTAACAAATTACAGTCACACTAATGAAAACTTCTTGGACGGTTATGGTCAAAATCCAAACTGTAAGTCAATCTTCCGAAAAACTGGAATGTAAAATGTTGGGTTCAATTTAGACATTGTCAATGTCTTCTTCATCATCTCCAATGTCATCAAACTGAATTTCATCATCGGCTCCAGGGCCGAACGCATCAGTCTCATTGATCTTAGCATGCTCGGGGAGCTCGCCGTACGCCTTCAGATTTCTTGCTTCATCCGCGTTGTACTTTAGAATCACATCAGCTTTGTGATCCTGATAGTCTCGGAGACCAACCAATATGATGTCTGAGGTATTTATCCAAACCTTCTTCCTCAGTTTCCCTCTGATATGGCATAACCTCTTCACACCATCGAAACACATGGCTTCCAATCGTCCATTTCCCAGCGTCTTGATTACCTGAGCATATTCTTGCCCATCTTCTTTGAACACCAATTCTCTTTTTTCAGATTCATTCTCATTCTTACCTCTGCGTCGATTTTTACCTCCTTTGCCTTTATTCTTGGGCATGTCGGTTATAAAGTCAGCAAGGCTTCTAGAACTCCTTCCCGGGTGGCTGCGAGTCCAAGACTTCCCGGTGCGGGGCAATGGCTGCTATGAAAGGCCGCGACGGGTGGCGCAAAGGGTCAGGACGGATGCCGCGAAGGACCACGACGGGTGCCGCGAAAGGCCATAACAGGTGCCGCGAAGGACAGCGCGGCACAGGCCTGGCGCTGGTGGCCAAGGATCGTGCCAGTATTATTACTCTGTTAGCATTATTACTGTTATTAACAGGGCTTTATTTCACACCGATTGGTTCATAGCTTTTTTTTTTTTTACTAGAAAATTATTGATTCTGGCTTAATGTAAGTCATCTTGTCTCTTATTTTTTGTTCTTCTGTGTTCTTGACCCACATATATTTGTATTTTTGTCAGGTAGCTAGCTTATTATTTTTATTTCTTCTATATACTTTTGTGTTGGTTTTTCATTCAGTCTGACTTGCATGTGGGTGTTTTACCCAAAACTCAGACATCTGGTAAAATAGTAAATTAAATTCAGAGTACTTCAGTGTTCCTAGCTTTCTTTTCTCTTGTTACTGTGTTTAAGGACTAGAGACACAGAAAAGAAGCCTATAATGGCTACAATTTCTTAATCTAATAAAACACTATATTTTACAAATAATTTTTAAAGATTATTTCGCTTAAAATATTTATATGGGAGTTTAAAACTTCAGAATTATATCCATTGTAAAATAAAATCGGTGAGTATAATTATCTCATAGTAGTGGCAAATATTATGTGTTCAATAGTGCCTTAATCATAAGCCCTGAATCGATACTTTAAAAAAAATCATAAAATTAACAATCTTTAATGTATTTTCCTAGTGGATTTGCCAGTGTTTCTCTAGCCATGATTCTAAAGTTATCCTTTCAAAAGATGAAAGAGCTGAAAATGAACAAATCAATGTGAGAGGAAAACCGGAAAGATTTTATCTGTGGAAGACAGGGGAAGAAACAGAATGAAACAGAGACAAAGGGGAAAGATCGGAGATATATTAATCATAACAAATATTCTCTCCCAGAAGAGAAGACTGGAAATTAAGAACTAGTGATGGGTAAGCCTTTTAAAGTCTGAAGATGAGGGTCCAGATAAGAAACAGCATTCTTGTGATTGTCCTAACCTTTCTCATAAAGGTTGAAATCAGATTGGAAATATGAGAACAGGCTTTCTTGTAATATATTTCTTCTTCCAGAGTCAGTCCAGCTGGAAATGCATAGAAGCATGAAAATGCAAAAGAAAACAAACAGAAATAAGCTAACCAAAATTTTTGAACCATAGGAGAAGTTCATTTGGATTTGGGTAGGCGTAGGTCACTATTTCATTTGAACCAATTGTTCCCCTGTTTTTAGTGAGAGTTCTTTGTTGTTTTTTGTAAATGAGCCTTCATGGAAATAGTTCATCATGTCTTCACAAAGAGCTGGCGTTATTATTTTTTCCGTTAGAAAGAGTTTAAAGTATCATGGTAAAAATGTTGAAGAAAAGGACATGGTTTGGATTAGGGCACAATGGCTGAAACTGAAAGTAATTAATGAGAACATTCTCACAAATGGTGCAGATAGCAATACAAATGAATTATGCTATATCATAATATATTCAGGAAACCTTTGAAGGGCAGAAGCCTGACAGCATGATATAAAGGGATCAATGTGCAAATTGCAGTATTACTGCTCTGATTCCATTTTTCTAGAAAGAAACATAGTAATTATAGAACCAATTATCTCAATCTGTAATAATGCACCAAGTAAGTGTCTACATGTCCCTATTGAGGCTTATTTAAAGGGTCAGGGAACAAAACCACAGTTTAGAAAAAGAAAACCACTGAATATCTTAATGCGATATGAAGAACAATCCAGTTTTGGCTCTGTGAGAGGAGGAAGTACTCCACATATGTTGAGAATCTATTGCAATCTGTAAAAGGAAAACAAAACAAAAGCATACTTTGTTTTTTCAAAATAAAAATCTCCCACAACACTCACAGATATGTTTTGTCTTTGAGTGAAAATCAACTGCAACATAAAAAAAGATTCCTGATTTCTGTAACTGAAAAGCCCAGAGGTAATTCTGGTGGCAGGCCTGACCCAGACAGGACCTTAGCTCCATGTTTCTGTTATTATCTCTGCAATGCTCTTTCATAACAGTCTCAGGCCTAAGACTTATGGCTGCCACTAAGAGTCAGGGCTACAAGTGCTCTGATTTGCACCCAAGAGGAGAAAGATCAACACCTCTGATCACTATCAGGAAAACTCCACATTTAGGCCAGGAAATTCTAGGTTCTATTTACTGATGCTGCTATTTATTCCTCATCCAAACCTTCAACAAAGGAACAAGAGTAGGTTGATTAGATGATGTCATTGAGGAGCTTGTTGTGGGTTTAATATCATCAAAAGCATAACATGAATAAAATGGGAGAAATGATTGTTTACCAAAGGAAAATCTGTTTGTTTTTAAAATAAGTGATACAGCTATTACACAAGAAAGTAATAACTAGCCAATATAATAATATTCCAAAGATAAGCTTGATAAAATTTTATAAAAATGGAACAACATAATAAAATTATTTTATATGTGTATATATTTATTTTAATTGGATCAGTATAAATTTAAATTTAACTTTCCAAAAGTATCTTATTCTTATAAAATTAAATCTGTGTACTATTTGCATCACAAGAAAGAAAATCTGAACTTAGTCATTTATTGCTACTTACTAATATGTTTTCACTCTTATTTTGTCAGTCTTATTTTCCAAATTAAATTCCAAACAACTTTATCACAGAAAGCACATTCAGAATAACACAATATACAGTTAAAGAGGTAATTTTATTTCAAAAACAGTGCAATAGGTAAAAGTCGGTAACTAGAAAGATATTAAACTTAGAAGTAAATTCTGTTTTAAAGCACAGTAAGGTAACTATAATCAATAAAATTTTACATTATATTTCAAGATTAACTACAAGAATGCAGTTTGAGTGTCCTTAAAACCAGTAAATGAGATGACAGAGTAAAGAGCAGCAGCAAAATGCTGTCTCTTTGGAGGAATTTAGAGTAGAGACACCTGGAAAACAACAACTTGGTAAAGAAAACAGTGTTACTTGGTTTGGAGTGCTAGAGTCTTCTTCTAGAGGTGGTTTGTAGGTTCTTTCTGTCCTGAGCAAAGAATTGGTCAAGGCAAATACAAAAGTGAAGTTTCATATTTATTAAAGGTAGGAAATGAAACAGCTATAGAGTGGGTTTGGGCCAAGTACAAGTAAGAAAGGAAATATACTCTACATTGTGAGAACAGACTGCTGTGAAAGAACACAGTAGTCAAGTACTCAACAGTGACTCTCCTTTTGTATGTCCTATTCCTGTGACTGATGTCAGGTCAGGTTTTCCTAACCAAAACTGCTTTAGTTCTCAAGTCCATGTATAGGGCTTGGAACTGGTCAGAGCACTTATCTTGGAACTTTACAATTAACAGGTTATTCACATTTTCCAAGTCTGTATGCCATGCCCTAATCTCCTGCCTTAGTAGATCTCTAGGAATCAGGAAGAAACTAAGTGAAAACTACAGAGAAACTGATGAAATAGATCACAATGCAAAGAAAAAAATTGAAGCAGTCTAGAAAGCTAACCTGGCTTCTGGGGAATGGGGTCTGTCTCTGATAAGTCAAGGTAAGCCAGAAGTGCGTCAACAACTCCAGGGAGAAACGACAGGGTCAGGTGTGCTAGACCCAAGAAAAACTCAGATATGATAAATCGCAAAAACAATGTGGAATTTTGTACCAAAAATGACTCCTACACAGCACCCTAGAGTTGGAGAACAAATTCAGTGTATCATCCACCATATTTTAGAGTATTTAATAGAGTCATTTTGGGAGAAGATCAATTCTTCAAGCCTGAACAGCAGAAAAACTACACTTCAGAGTGTTTGGGGTCACCCACCTACAGTGGGTGAGTGAGTGAGAAAAGGCCTCAAGAGACAGCCTCTGAGGCCTGACAAGTTTAAAGTCAGAACCAGAAAGGAAACAGCAACACCTCCCTCAGAATTGGGAAGGTAACCCTGTCCTCTGTAGCTTTCAGAGTGAGCTAGATCTGAAAGTGCTGGCACTAAGACCAGCACATCGCTTGACACCTCTGCCTGCTGCCTTCATTCAACACAGTACTTAGAAGTCTTGCTTTCTCTGTCTGCCGATGTGATCAGGGATATGCCTTGGCTTGAGAGGTTGCCACAGCCTGAAGTGTACAAATAGAGGGGCCTGTGGAGCAGTGGGTGGTGAGGATGGGGCAATTCACAAATTCACCAGTCAAAAAGTTAGGCAGAGAAAGCTGTGACAGAGAGACAGGAAAACTGAATGGCTGGAATGAATATAGCCCAAGGGCAGACACCTCTGACAAGCAGCATCCAATAGGAAAGGTGAGATAGGATTCAGCTTTCTCACACAAAAATCTGAATGTAGAAACAAAATAGGTCTCCCAATCCCTCTTCGATATCTGGAGATGCTGGAAAGAAACCACTCATTCAAAAACCATGAAAGAAGATTTTATGGACAAATTTCTCTTTTTTATCATTGGTCTCATTTCTTCCTGAGTGACACGTGTCCCCATAATTCTTTATGCAGTGATAAGCAGCGGAGGCCTCCATCTTTATATAGCTACTCTACTGAAAGAGGTTGTAGGCCCTCTCCTTGGGGGATTATGTGCTCCCCAACTACTTTGGTGTGCTGTCATTCACAGGCTGGTTTGAAAAAAAGTAATGATGAGAAAAGAGTTATGAACTGTTGAGCTGCCTGTTTTACGGCAAAAGCTTTGTGTACTGTTCTGTTAGATAAGGATGTAGAGGTCCAAATATGAAAAGGTCAGAATTTCATGGTTACTTTGTAATAAGGCAAAGACAGATGCTAGATAAATTATCACGAGCCCAAGAATTGTTACCCTGGCAAAACTGTTCATGGTATAGCTACAATTAAACACAAGGGTCTCCATACACATGACTGTTTGAGATGTAGTAAATCAGAGTCATTAGTAACTCCATTTATCTGTAACCTGGAGCAATATTCAAGCCTTGCTTTTCTCAAAGGAGCCTCACAGGAGTAGGTTTCTTCTTTTAAGTAGTCACCTTCATCAGTTTGAGGCTGATTTTATCCTTGAAAAGTGAATCCAGTTGTTTATCTCTGCCACCTTTACTGCAGTGGCAAGGATCACTGAAAAGACCCTCTTCCATTTGGGTTTTAATTGATTTGGAGGAGCCCTTTTTTCCAACTTTTATTGAGCACTTGGTCTCCAGGGTGGACCTGGTAGGACTTCTTGTACAGCTGAATAGCCTGTCGTATTTGGTCTAGATTAATAAGATATTGTAAGAATCTCATAATCTGGTTCTATTGCTGTATCCTAAAATATAAAAGGCCTTCCATGTGACATCATAAATGGACTCATATTTAACCCACACTTTGAAGTCTTCCAAACCCTATGAGGGCTATTGGCAATAATTGGAGCCAAGACTCAAACATCACTAGGCAAAATTTTTTCAGAGCTCAGTTTAGGGTCTGACTGGTTCTCTCAACTTTTCCAGAAAACTGAGATCTCCATGTAGAATAGAGATGGTACTGTATTCCTAAAGCCATTGCCACCCCCTGAGTTATTTTATTTGAGAGGTAAGAAGGCCCATTGTCACTCTAAAGGGAGTGGGGTAGTCCAAACTAGGGGTGGATTTCTTGGAGGAGTACCTTGACTACCTCCATAGCTTTTTATGAATGGATACAGAAGTCCTCAATCCAGCCTGTAACTGTCAGTTAGGACCAATATTTGTTTAAACTGCCTCACATGGTGACGTGTAAGGTCTAATTGCCAGTTCTCAGGGTATATGCGTCTTCTGTGTACAGGTTATAACAAAGGAGGTGGTCTGAGCTTGCCAGGGTTATTGTAATCACAGAGTGAGTGAACTCCATGTATTTGTTGTGTGGTTGCTTCCAGTCCTAGTCCTGTAAAAATTAGAGTGACCATTTCCCATGTAACATTTCTTCTCACATGGAAGGAAACAATTTTAACATAGGTACTGCCGAAGTGAGCACTGGAAAGAATTGAGAAGGGTTTTTTAGCTTTCTACTGTGTCCCTTCAGAAAGGACCAGTTTATTTTCTAAACACCACCAGATTTCCTTTCAATGTTCTCTTGTCTTGTGTTCTTTGTCTTCCTGGGGAAGGAGGATGTAAGCTGGCTTTAATGGTTCCTCATGAACTTGGGGTAAGGCTAGGGTCTTAAATGGCTTTAAGGCTTGTAGTTAGCCACACCCAGTAAGCCTTATTGGAAAACAGACATCAACTAAAATTATCTCCATTTTAGCAATACAGTCTTTCCACTATAATCAACCCACAAACTTCAGCACACACGTGCACACACACACACACACACACACACACGTGAAAAAATAAGAACAAAATGCCTCCCAAAACAAAACCCCCAAAGTAGATCCATGGGGCATTAAGGGGGAGGAAATCAAAGTTCAGATAGCTGAAATAGGCAAAATGATAAAAGAAGACACAAACACAAACACAAAAAAAACTAACAAGATACTCAGAGTTTGAAAAAGGTATAATACACAGATAATGGACTTAATAAGTGAAAAATAAAGTGAGCTTATGGAAGACATTAATTTAAAATATACTAGCTGAGCTAAACAAAATGATGCTAAACATTAATGACCAATTTATCTAAAAATTAGAGTCCTTGAAAAATACCAAACAGATATCTAGGAGATAAAAATTGTCTTGACTGTATAGGCAGCAGAAGTGACCCAAGTGAGAATGGATTGTCAGAACTAGAAGACAGGACAGATACAGGTGACCATATACTCAGATGTACCTTAAAAACAAGAGAACATGGAAAATGAAACCAACCATTTCTGTGTGA
>RJWT010021826.1:0-17428 GCA_004365215.1 Cuniculus paca | reverse complement strand
GTAAGGGCTTTAAAGAGATATAATTCACATACCATAAAATGCACCCTGTTAAATGTTTGTGTTCTATTGGTTTTTAGTATAGTCATATAGTTGTGCAACCACCACTACTTTCTGAATTCTAGAACATTTTGATCATGCCAAAAGGGAAACTTATTATCTATTAGCCCTTACTCCCCATTCTTTCTCCTTGATTCCTGGTTCTCACTAATCTCAGATAAATGTTTTGCAAATACTTTTCCCCACCTGTGGCTTCCTTGCTTATATTCTAAAAGGCATTAAGTTTTTAATTTTGAGAAATCCAACATCAGTTTTTTCTCATATGGTTTTTGCTTTACATGGTCTAAGGAACCTTTACTCACCCTCAAGGTGAGAAGACACTTTTGTTTTCTTCTAGAAGCTTTATGGTTTTGGTCTGCGAATCCATCTTGGATAAGGCTCCCCGCCTCCCCTTACCTGATAGATATCTGTATGTTCTAACACCATTTGTTGAAAAGATTTTGGCTTTTCTCCTTCACTTTTCAAAATTCATATATACACATTTTGGTTGCAATTGCTAGGCTACTACCACAATTTTGGCTGGGAAGTGTTAATCAAATTCTGTTTGACTCATGCTTGTCAGCTACTGCCTTCCTCAGTGAAAGGAGGACAATACAGTGTGGTTAAGCATTTACTTCTAACAGAATTTAAGTTCTATGAATACTATGCTTACTAAAAATTGTAAAGGAAATTAGGGGTAGAGAAGTTTTACAAATGCATATGTCACACATAATTACTTTAAAATATGAGTTGGGAGTATTGTCTTGGAAAAAAATCTGTGTCCAAATCTGTGGCTCAGAAAAATGAACCACGTAACTGTAATGTTAATGTGTTCTTTTTACATTTCTGTAATTTGCAAGCACAGTTTTCTGTTTCCATTCTTTTTTCCTCCCAGCACTACTTCAACCCCAGTTCTTATTCACACATAACAATCACATGAGTCTTCAAGGCCCAGCTCATGGGATCCTATTTATGCAGTTCTTTTTCTAGTACAGGCTAAGTATCCCTAAGCCCAAAATCTGAAATGCAAAATTCTTTCAAAGTTTATCAGAGTTTTAGATTTTCACATTAGGAACATTGAACCAGTAGTGTCTATGCATATATTGCAAAATTCTAATATTTCCCAAGTCTGAAACACTTTAGTCCTAAGCATTTAGGATAAGGTATATTCTACCTGTATCTCTATACTAGAATTTTGCTCTCTTCCTCCATTTCTTGCCGATGAACTCCCAAAGCACTTCCTAGCATGCTCTACCATGTGGTACAGCTGTTTATGAAGGTGTCCTGTCTCTTCCAACTAAGCCACAGATTCTTTGAGGCCAGAGAGTTCTTTATAGTTATGTCTCCAACTGTGCCAGCCATAGGGGCCCTTACAATCATTGTTTAGTTAATCAGTAGGCACTTCAGCCTCCTTTTGGATGGAAACAGGAAAGGGAAACACTGAAAGGCATTTTGTTTCACAGGTGGTTTAGTTGGCATCATGTAAAAGACAGTTACAGAGAATTTCATGTTTTTTTCCAAGGACAATTTAAATTAGTAGTTACTATTTTGAATTTTGCATAGTCTTACGTGTGCATTTAAAAAGAGCTCTTTAGAATATTAAGATGTTTGCATTTTTTGATATTTGTAAGTTCAGATAATGGAAGTGTAGTAAGAACTGTATGTTTCCACTTCTACTTTATTTGCTGAGTTTCATCACAAAACCAAATTTTAAGTGATTTTTGGATCGTGCAGTGTCTTATCTCCTCCTTATGAACAACTGAAAATTGTACTCAGTAATATTTTTATAAAAATCAACGCAGTCTGACAGTAAGAAATTGTAAGCATATGAGAATTGTGAGCAAAGAAAGTTGCTTGACATATAGATGCTCCCTACCAAGGACAGATTGTCTTCCTACACTTGAAATACATTTAAAATCAGAAATAATCTAAAACACTGAAGAGCTGTCAAGCCTGCAAGTTGTAGTTAACAAATTAATGTTTTGACTATCATCATGCAGATTTTTTTCCAGCAGTGCCCAAAGACAAATTAAATCAGCTAATTAAGTGTTCAAGTGTGAGTGGTGTTTTTCTTCAGTAATCAAAGCATTTAAAGGTCAGAAAACAAACTTAACTGCTTTAGACTCCTTGAATGGGTTGCCAGTCCAAATGCCACCCAGCATAGCCTGGAGGCTTGAGTAGACCTCCAGAAGTCTTCCTCCCAGCTGACAGAGGTTTGGAAAGGAGTCCATTCTTTCTTAACTGAGTCTTAATTGGTTTGTTTATCTGTAACTGTTACATTTTGTAAGGCGAATGTGCTGACCACTATATTACAGAAACTGCCAACTGTTACATTTTGCTTTTTTTTTTTTTGTCATTTTGGAACAGGGTTTCACTATGTAGTTCAGGCTGGCCTTGAACTCACTGTGTAGCCCAGGTTGTCTTCAAACTTGCAGTGATCCTACTGCCTCAGCCTCCAGAGTGCTGGGATTATAGGCATGTGCCACCATACCCAACCTTAAAGTTTGCATTTAAAACAAGAGTAATGTTTCCTTTTGCACTACTAGCCGTGCCCTTTATGCTTAAGAGATATGTGTGTGACTTCCTCAGAGGTTCTTGGCCGTGAGGAGAACTGTAAGACAGACATCAGTTTTTCTTCACATGCAGTCACTTTATGCCACTTCTTTTCTAGATCAGAAAACCCCAGCAGTAAGTGAAAGGCCTCTGCCGCCTCCTCTAATCAGGATCACAAAGACAGCAGTTCACAAGGATCCAGCCGTTAACATCATGTTAGAAAGGCCCTGCAATGCCAAGTAGGTATTAGGCGCCTTGTCTGTTTTTGTGCTAGTTGATTGCCTTTGACTTGTTGAGCTCCAGATTCCTTCAGTTCCCTCAAGACAGAGAGACGTCATTAGAGCCAGATCTGCAAATTCCAGGATGGCTCAGTAAAACAATGTGGGTCTGAGACGGGCATTGAGCGTGTTGCATCTTCAGGAGCCTTTTGGCGCCTAGCAACAGTCAGCTGGCTATTCATGTTGAGAGCATTACTTTGGTACATGTGGGTTGTGCTAGTTGTTTACTGCAAGATTTGCTCTGAGAATTATTTTAAGAAATGGTAATGCTTAGGGGGCTGAGGGTGAATGCATGAAAAGGAGAGCAATGAATGGTGATAAGATATTGAGTTTTATTCAGTATGAAAAAAAGAAATGAAGGAGAGCCTTTGGTAATCAAAATATTAGGGTAAATTAACAGTTCACCCTAGTTTACCAATGATTTTGAGTGCCTTCATCTTCTTTATTTCTCCTCAGTTCCCTGGATGAAAGTGTAGAGACAGAGAGATCAGAGAGAAGAGAGACTCCCCTTCCCTCCCTTGCAGAAGAGTCCCTGCAGAGAGAAGGCCGGGCTCGCCTGTTTATCCCACCCAGCATGCGGCACAGCATTGGCGACTACTGTAGCCGATTTGAGCAGTACCTTCGGATTATATCTCATGAGGCCATAGGCTCTTTCAACCCATGGCTGATAGCTGAAAGGTCAGTAAAATGTGTGCGCCTCTCTCTGCATAGGAACCAAGAGCTAGATTTTTGGCTTATAGAAAAGCTGGACAAAGGACTGGTTGTTATGGTTTGTGTTTGGATGGCCCCCTAAAGCTTTATGCAGTCATGGAGGCAGCTGAATCTAGCGTTTGTGATTGGTTTATCGTCTAGCACTGTGATTGGAGGTGTGAGTGCTGCACCCATCCAGGGAGCCGGCATACAATAAAAAGGAGGGGAGGAGGTGTGCTTTTCCCTTTTTGCCTTTTGCCCTTCTGCTCTTGTCACTTGTGGCTGCCATGAACAGTTGCCCCTTAGCCATTCCACCCTGCCATGGAACCAGCTGAGTTTAGACTGAGACTTCCACAAACTCTAAGATAAATAAACCTTTCCTTCCTTCATTTTGGGCATCAAATATTTTGTCTCAGCAGTGAGAGAAAAGTAACCAATACACTGGTCAAGGGCTTATAACATGATTTTGGGCCCTGGAATTGAAGTGGTTGATTTTGGGCTAACAGGCAGGCTGACTGCAACTGTAAAGCAGAGTGAGCTTTTCCATCCCTAGAAGCATTTTGCAGCCTTCTCTTCTCAGACAGTGTCTTAGTGACACTTTAGGCTGCCCTAAAATGCTGCAGAATAGGGGACTTAAACCGTAGGAATGATTTCTTGTAGTTGTGGATGCTGGGAAATCTAAGATTGAGATGTTTGGTGAATGTGCTCTTCCTGACTTGTAGACACCTGCCTTCTTGTATCTTCTCCTGGTGGAGAAAGTAAGCTCTTGCTTCTCATTCTCTCTACCCGCTCCCTTTCTTGTTCTCTCTCTCCCCCCTTTTTTTTTTTTTGTTTTGTTTTGGTTTTTTTTTTGAGACAGGGTCTCACTGTGTAATTCAAGCTGACCTTGAACTCACTGTGTAGTCCCAGTTGGCCTCAAACTCTCAGTGATCATCCTACCTCAGCCTCCTGAGTACTGGGATTACATGTATGTGCCACTGTGCCCTTCTTCTTCACCCACCCTCATGATTTTATCTAGATTTAATTGCCTTTCTGAGGCCTCGTTCTAAATATCATCACATTGGGAATTCAGTGTATGAATTTTGAGGTAGGGACATAAACTGTCAGTTCTGAAGGAGAGAGGTCTGACCTAGAGTTAAGTCACAGCTGGTTTCCTGTTGCTGTGAGGGTGATGTCCCATCAGTGAACACAACATACTGCCGGGTGGGAAAAAATCATGATGATGAAGTCTTGGTTGGGAGCCACACTTGCCTTTAGAAGTAGCAAGCCTCTGGCTGCAGCATTTCCATCCACCCTTCTGTGGGTCATCTTTCCCAGGAAATGGAGCTGTAGAGGGTCAAAACAGGATCCTGCAGCTACTACAACTTGAAGAATGGATAATCTTTTTTTATCTGAACACAACAGTCAAAGGATTTGCCTAAAGCCATTCTTTTTTAGAGAGGGTCAAAATTTAAATTCCTCATGTTTATCACTTTATTAAAACCATGCAAGATATTTTTTTATGGAGATAGGTAATATATTATGATTATATTTCTTTCTTGAATAAGTTTTTAAAATATTCCAGGAGTTAATAATTGCCTCCTTTTTTTTCTTTGCTTCTTCCTTTACACATTTATTAACTTTCTGCATATACTAGTTAACAGTCTCTTAGTTTAATCCTGATGAATAAAGACAGCAGTTAACCTTTTTTGCAGTGAGTTTGCCATGAGAGCATAGGTGTTGCAAAAACCACCACTAAATCAAAGCCAACACAGGAAAGGAAAAGGTTTATATCAGTATAATTGTCCTCTGATATGTGAATTCAGGCAAGTTTGCCACTGCCAGCTGTCTGGTCTGTAAATGTGACATCACCAAAGAACTATTGAAAAATTTGAGAACGAGGCTGCTGAGATAGGGAAGGGTTCCTTCAAGTATGCCTGAGTCTTAGATAAACTGAAAGCTGAGCATGAGTGTGATGTCACCGTTGACATCTCCTTGTGGAAATTTGAGACCAGTAAGTGTTACGTGACTATCATCAACGCCCCTGGACACAGACTATCAAAAATGCGATTACAGGCACATCTCAGGCTGACTGTGCTGTCCTGATAGTTGCTGCCAATGTTGGTGAATTTGAAGTTGGTATCTCCGGGAATGAGCAGAGCAGTGACCATGCCTTTCTGGTTCAAATACTGGGTGTGAAACAATTAACAAAATGGATGCCACTGAGCCACCATACAGACAGAAAGGATATGAGGAAGTCATTAAGGAAATACCACCTAAGTAAGAAAATTTGCTACAACCTGACACAGTTTATGCCAATTTCTGATGGGAATGGTAGCAGTGTGCTGGTGCTAAGTGCAAATATGCCTTGGTTCAAAGGGTGGAAAGTCACTCATAAAGATGGCCGTGCCACTAGAACCACACTGCTTGGAGCTTTGGATTGCATCTTACCATCCACTCGCTCAACTGACAGGGCTTTGCTTCTGCCCCGCTGGGATGTCAGCAGAATTAGTAAATACTGTCCTTCTGGGCTGAGTGGAGACTGGTGTTCTCAAACCTGGCATGGTGGTCACCTTTGCTCCAGTGTTACAACTGAAGTAACGTTTGTTGAAATGCACCAGGAAGCTTTGAGTGAAGCTCTTCCTGGGGATAGTGTGGGCTTCAACGTCAAGAACGTGTCTGGCAGAGATGTTCGTTGTGGTGGTGTTGCTGATGACAGCAGAAATGATTCACCAATAGAAGCAGCTGGTTTCATTGCTCAGGGAATTATCCTGAACCATCCAGGCCAAATTAGTACGGCAGGCTACACCCCCATATCGGCTTGTCACACAGCTCACATTGCTTGCAGGTTTGCTGAGCTGAAAGAAAAGATCAGTTGCCCATTGCCCATCTGGTAAGATTGAAATCTGGTGATGCCGCCATCATCGATATGGTTCCAGGCAAGCCCATGTGTGTCGAGAGCTTCTCTGACTCTTCTCCTCTGGGTCGTTTTGCTGTTCACAATATGAGACAAACAGTTGCTGTGGGTGTCATCAAAGCAGTGAACAAGAAGACTTAGAGTTGGCAAGGTCACCAAGTCTGCCCAGAAAGCTCAAAAGGCTAAATGAATGTTACCGCTAACACCTGCCACCTTAGATTTAATGAATGGCAGAAGATCTGTCTCAGAACTGTATCTCCTGTTGGCCATTTAAGTTTAATACTATGTTAAAGTACTGATTAACGATAGCAATACATCGCAAAACCTTCAAGAGCAAAGGAGAATGTTCTGTAGACCATTTGGGGTGTGTGTGTGTGTGTGTGTGTGTGTGGTAGTTTTAAGTTATTTTTTTTAAATCGACAGTTTTCAATGGAAGCAACTTGACCAATAATCTGTCACAGAAGTTTAAAATCCATTAAAACAAAGTTTAATGAGTGACAAGTATTAGTTAATCCCTATTTCTGAAGCTCACTTGTGCTTTTTCTGCGGTGGACCCCCGCTCCTTCCTTCCACGTCAGTCCAGCCTCCCTGCACACCTACTCTGCCAAGTGGCCCTTGCTCTGGGCCTTCATCCCATATTGAGTGTAAGTTTCCGCTCCCCCCTGTTAGCTTCCTTACTTTTAATGTCCTTGTCTTCTTTTTTCTTGGTTTACTCTCATTTTAATAGAATTTATCCTGCTTTGTGTATGGGAGGAAATTTCTCGAGACGTTTAAGTTTGAAAGTATCCTTTTTCAAGCTTGATTGATGGTTAAGCTGAGGTTATTTTTTAAAATACTTATTTATGTAGCAGACTGGGATCAAACTTAGGGCCTCACACATGCCTAGGCAAGCACTCTACCACTAAGCTACATTCCAGTCCTTTTGAAATGTTATCTAAACACAGAGTCTTGCTAAGTTACCCACCTGGACTTGCAGTTCTCCTGTCTCAGTTTCCTGAGTAGCTAGGATTGCAGGTGTGCGCACCATACCTGGATACCCTGAGTTTTAAATTACTGCTTTATTTTTTCCAAAGAATATACCTTCTGTCTTTTGTGGGTATAGACAAGAGATTGTCACTTAACTGCCAGAAGTAAGAGTGGAGAACTACTAATAGATATATAAGAATAAGAAAATCTGTTTTTGTTCTGCAAGTTTTCAACCAGTTTTCTTGTTTCCTGTTCCATTCCTCACTCCCCTTCTTGAGCTTTTCTGGTGTTTTTGGGCCAGATCAGCTTGCTTTTCCATAGCGCCCCCTACAGACCCTTAGGTCTCAGCTTCCTCTGGACTTACTCTGTTCTGCTCAGTCAGTTACGATTCTTCATGTGGTTTTTGCCCTCTGAAAAATTTGGACATTTCCCATCTGATTTTGTCTCTTTTCTCTTTATACATTTATGTACTTGTTTATCTATTTCATTTTGTTTTAGTGGGATTAGGGGCAGGATCAGGGATAGTCATTTATGATGAAGCCCTCAGGTTAACCAAAAGTCTTTAACCTTGTCTTTAACATAGGCCCCTTCAAAGCATACAAGACCCTTTGTTTTGGGTGACCTGCACATTGTCTTCATGTGTGCTCTTCAGGATTTTCTAGGAAAAGAGAAGTAAATTTTCTTGCTTCCCTGTGGTGACACACAGTCCCTTGGCTTACTGACTTTTCCTGTAGTCTGTCTGGATCAGTTAGGCAGACTGGCATACTGAGAAATCTAAAGCAAGCCAAGGAAGCTAGCCTTGTATGTTCTTCACCTGACAAAATGATGCATTTTGTTCAAGGTTCTTTGGTAGGTATAGGGAAAAGTTCTCCCAACCTGTAAGGAATAATATGTTAATGTACAGAGCACAGAGCTATTAAAATATGCCTGGAATTTTATAGATGTTTTCCTGTTATCCTTTGACCACAAGTGACAATGCATCTTAACATTCTAGCTCTGTGGTTTTATATTGTGGTTGCTTGTTTTTTAAATCTCTCTTGCTTTTACTTCTTGGATGTTCCAGAGATAAAAGTTGTATTGATCAGAATTTGAAAAAGTATACGAAGAAATTTGACTTCAATAGCCTCTTGGGTAAGGGTGAAGCTAGCTGAGTTTGTTTGTTTTAGTTTTTGATACCCTCAGTTTTTCCTTATACCCAAACAAAGGCAACATTGCAATGATTGGAGTGAGTAGATGATATAAAATGGAGGCAAATAATTAGTTGGGAAAAAGACTGAAGATCATGCTTTTGGTAAAAAGAAAACTGTGTTTTTGGATTTTCTTTTCAATCTGTTCTTTTCAACCAAAAATCTCATTTTTGAACTTACATATTTATCTCTACTTCCTGTATCCCTATCCCACTATGTATTGTTAAAAAATAAAACTCACAAAATTGTAAATGGCAGCAAACAAAAATATAAGAATGAGCCTGGAATCCATAAAGCCGTTATACAAATGGCAAATGATTTAGCAGACCAGAGAAAGTTAAGCACCTAGTGAGAATGAAGGCAAGAACCAAGTTTTGTCTGTATAGAACCTTAGTAAGACTTAGGAGACAGATACACCAAGTGCCTGTGGAGGCATGGATACAGGTTAGCCCGGAAATAGGAGGCTTGGTTGAAACGGATTCTCATTCTTGAAAATGAGCAGACAGCTGAGATGACGGACATTTGAAAGACACATACGCTGTTGTAACAGATAAAGCCCTAAAGAATCAGGGACAATGCTGTGAATAGAACAAAACATCTAAAAAAGAAGCTAGAATTAATATCCTCAGAGAAGCAAGTGGAGCTATTATATCATGAGACAAGAATAGCATAGTATTTTAAAAAAATTTTTAGAAAATCAAAAAAGTTATTTGAAATTAAAAAAATGATGGCTGAGGTAAATTGATTACAAGTATTTAAAAACTCATTTCGCAGGCAGTCCAATTAAAAAAATGAGCTAGATAACAGAAAAGAGTTTTAAAACTAAGTGGTTCTAAAAGATCCAGTAACTGAATAATAGGAATGCCAGAATATGGGAAAAAAAGAGAAATGGGAGTTACCACAGAAATACTATAATAAGATTTTTAGAAGGCTGTGGTTGTTGGATTTAAAAAGTTGAATCAGTTGTCCACTGTGAGGGAATGAACGGATTAAACAAAACACACCATTGTATATCATTAGGGAAAGGACAATTGAGCATCGTGCTATAAAGAAAAGATGACAAAAGATTCCAGAAAATTAAAACGGGATATCCTCAAGTAACCAGAAATGAGAATGGCGTGTTATTTTCAATAGCAATATTGGAAAAAGCTAAAAGATATTGTAGTTCCAAAATTTAACTTTGACTTCTGTGTTTATCTGTTAAAGATAAGGATAAAATAATTTTTAGGTATGCAGTACTCAAAAATTCAGTTCCCCTATACTATTTCTCTGTAAGCTGTTGGAGTGTGTGTGCAACCAGTGCAAGGTGTGCATTGAGAAAAAGGAACACGTGGGATTTATGAAGGTTAGACTACAACATGGAACTTCCAGAAAAACTGTGAAAGCCATTTCCAGAAGTTTTCAGTAAGCATAGAAAGATAGCTAGTCAGTATTGGGGTTGAGGACAGAGGAATCCAAGAGGGATGGTCCCCAAGGGAAAGACAGAGTGAGACTGGGTGTGGTGGCAAACACCTGAAATCTCAGAACTCAGAAGGCTGAGACAGGAGGATCGCTGAGAGTTCAAGGCCAGCCTGAGCTACATAGTGAGACCCTGTCTCAAAAATGAAAGACAGAGTGAGAAACGTTAAGTTTTAAAAGAGTCAGGCATTGTGGTGCAGACCTATCATCTCAGCTACCCAGGAGGGCTGAGGTGGGAGGATGGCAAGTTTGAGACCAGTCCAAGCAACTTAGGGCAACTTATAGAGACCCTGTCTCAAAATAGCAGAAAGGGCTGAGGATGCAGTTCAGTAGTACAATACTTGCCTAACGTATGTGAAGCTCTTGTGTTTGGTTCTTGGTACTGCAAAAGAAAAGGAGGAGGAAAAAAAATGGATGTATTACCTGCTATGTTGAAATGTATTGGAAGTAGCTTTGTATTTCATTGTTTGGTGATGAATTCATGATGGAAATACAGAGAGCACAGCAAATATAAAAATGAGGCAATCACTTCCACTTCTAGTAATGATGCTCTTGGTGATTTGGACCATCTCTCTCACTGAGGATATCAGCTAATGGAAAAGCTGTATTAAAAATAAAACAAACATGCTTGCTGGCATCGAGAAGAAATGACGAGGCCAGGATGTTGGCTAAAACAGACGCAGGAAGGTTAGTCATTGGGTGGCACTGGGTAGTAGTTACTTCTGGAGGGAGGAACCCCACTGTGGTAGGCTTTTCAGGTCAGAAGACAGAGGTTGGAATCCAGGGCTTATCAAGGTGAGGCAATTGCCCTGCCAAACTTCTGTCACTTTAGTCATTTCATTTATTTGCAGTGCTGGGGATTGAACCCAGAGTCTTGTGTGTGCTAGGCAGTTGCTCTACCACTGAGGTATATCCCCACCTCTTTCCCTCATTTGAAAAGTTACACTCTTATAAGTTCAGGTGACTTGAATATAAATAGGCCTCTCAGGGACTTCACTTGGATTAAACTGACTCGGGCCAGGATTTTAGCCCAGTGGTTCAAGCACTTGCCTGGTAAGCGCAAGGTCGTGAGTTTGATCCCTGGTTAAAAAAGAAAAGAACCTAACAGAGCATTGTTGGAGGACTCAACTTATTTCTACAGTTTTCAGATGTATTGTAGAAAGGCAACAGAGAAAGACAAAGCAAAACAGACCCACAAGATTTTCAAATATTAAAGCTATTTTACTGACATTAAAATAACTGCCTAATGTGTTGATATAAATAGAAGATACATTTTGGAATTTGGCAGAGAACTAGGAACTTTGAAAATCCAAATGTGCATCCTAGAATTAAAAATACATTTTCTGAAATTAGAAATTCATTGGATGGGCTTAGTAGCAAATTAGACACAACAGAAGAAAAACTTAGAGACTTGGAACATAGGGCAGAAAAAATATCTGGAATGATATTATAGAGACACAAAGAAGACGACTAAGGAAGAGAAGATAAAGTAAGAAGGTCTACTAGTATATATGTTATTAGAGTTTCAGAAGGAAAGGAGAGTAAAAAGACGGGTCAGAAACAACATCCTTTTGCACAGTGGCATTTGTTAGCAATTCTAAAATGAGTTTTTTCTGTATTTTAAGATATATCAAATAAGAGTACAATTTGAATAATGAGAGCAAGGTTTCTGAGGATAGGCTAGGCTGCATCCTCTATTGAATTGGAATTCCAGGTATCCTTATAAATATATAGTTTTTGATAGGCATAGAAATACAAATGAAGGGGTGTGTGTGTTTCCTAGTCCCACTGAGAGGGCCTAGAACTGTAGGTACCAGCAGCAATTGGCAGGCCTGGTACACATATCTTGGTTTCTAAGTACTGATTTTTCACAAAGAGGTACCAGGGCTTCTTAGAGAAATGACTGGTTCCTGGGCTAGGCCTGGGACTGGAGATGTAAGACATCATGTTGTACTACAAGGAAATACTCGTGAGGGAACAGGTCAAGAGGACACAGCAGCCAGCTTGACGGGGCTACTATGGGCCAGAGCCAGGATGTTTTTAAGCATTAAAACAAGTAGTGATAGTAAAGGGCTATAAAAATAAGACTCTGTAAGGCCAAATTGATATGAATGAATGAATGGATTCGTGAATTATTAGATGAATACATAAATAAGAGAGGAAAAGGAAAACCTCTATCACAGTGGAATAGCAACTATTAAATGGCGAGGGAATGATGGAATTAGAAAGTCAATGTTTGGAAACCCTGTAGTAATTGATTTCAGGCAAGTTTGATGAGAAACAGGATATTTACAGTCTCAAAGTGTTCTCTTATGATATACTTTGTAATTACAAAGGGAAAATAGTACCTTTACAAGATAGAATCCTGGCAGAGATCACCATAGCCAAGTGTTCAAAATAACCAGTCATCTGCCAGGCATAGTGACACGGGTCTGTAATCCCAGCTTTTGGGAAACTGAGGCAGGAGGATTGCCATGAGTTTAAAGCCAGCCTGGCTACATAGTGAGTTCAAGGCTATCAGAACTACATAGCAAACTACATAGTTTTATTTCAAAACAAAACAAAAAATAACCCCACAGTCATCGGTAATGGGACAAATAGATACCATGAAGCACTGAGGGAACACAGTATCCCTCCTGTGGCATCATTCCAAAACTTTGGCTGACACTGATCGTAAGGCAACACCAGGCAGACCCAAATTAGGGACAGTCTACCAAGAAAAGGCCTTTACTTTTCGAAAACTGAACAGGTTATGAAAGACAGAGATGGAGGAACTCTTTCAGAATAAACTAAAGAAATGTGAGAACTAAATGCAGCCCATGATTCTGGAAAGTATCCTGAACTACAAAAAGTTTTCTTTTAAAAGGATGCTGTTTGGATGGTTAGCAAAATTTGAATATGGTCTATAGATAAGATAATAATTCTGTATGCGTATTAATTTTATGATGTTTATAACTATCACAGTTATCTAAGAGGATGTCCTTGTTTCTAGGAAACACATGGAAGTAGTTGAGGTATGTTAAGCATGCAGCTTGCTCTCAGGCAGCTCAGAAGAGCGGGAGGGTGTGCAGGGTGGGGAAAATCCTGCCCCTTCTCCCATAGAGAAGGCGCACACTTGTTCCTCCTGCATGCTGGCCATCCACAGCGTGTCTGAACTGGGGCTGAGTTGCAGCTCGTTTCTGGTCACCTCTGGTTTCAGCTATCCCAGGTAAGGTGCATTTGTGTGTGTTACAAGGCTTTATGGGTCTTTGGAATCTGAGCATCGATGTCTTACTATCATGGCTCTTCCTGGCCTTTTGCATTTCCATTTAAATTTTAGGGTTGACTCTCTGAATTCCTCCAGCTGAGTAAAATATTGGTTCATTCTGGCCATCCATGGCTTCAGCTGTGTCTTTTGTCTTCTAGCTTTTCCGAAGAGCTGCTAGATGAAGCCCTGGGGTTCGTGGCTGCGGAACTTCAGGATGCATGTGAAGACTACGCAGAAGCCGTGTTCACCTCGGAATTCCTGGAGGCTGCTGCATAAAGACTGCCACCACAAGGCTCCTCCTGTCACACTGGAGAAGGGACACACCACTGTGCCTAGCCCATGGGAAACCTTTGTCCTCAGCTGTCTGTCCGGGCCCAGAAGCTGGTGCCTCCGGAAGGAAGGAGATGCCAGTGAGGTCTGCCTCACTGTGTCTTCCCTCATCATCACAGCAGTGCTTCTGGAAGCTTGTGATGGAATGTGCTTTATTTTATCAGAGTCCAGGAAACATGACTCAATTATGGACAATATAATACTTGCAAAATGTACAATTTTCCTATTGAAATATTATGTTTTATTTCTCTGACTCAGATTGCTGATCAAAATGCTTTGAAAGGTAACAGATAAACATGTTTCACACAGGATCAAAGGTGCTATTGAACCCCAGTGGCATCAGTGCCAACATAAATGCTGCTACTGCCCAGTCCCAGCACCTTGCTCTTGGTTTCCGCCTTTGGCTATGTCCTGTCAGGTCACCTGTCCCTTCTGGGTTGCAGATGCACTCGGAGTGCATAGTTTGGTCCTGCTGCACTCAAGCAGCTGAAAGTGGGAACCCACTAGCGCACAGTGCCAAACACACCTTTTTTTAAGGTCCGGTCCCTGAATGACTTTTCACATTTTCAGTTCCTTAGTCTTACTGCTGCGGGTTGACACATTCTGGTAGCAAAGGCTTTCTCAGAATTCAGAGGAAGATAAAGGACACCAGGAGAGGACCAGGCCTTCTCATTGCCCAGTGGAGGTGTGGAGCTTGCTTGGTCTCCCCAGAGACTATTGCCTCACCACAGAGGAAACGCAAGTGAGGGGAGTGCAGCGCTGGGCGGCGAGGAGATCTCCCCAAGGAAGGAGGACACTTACGAGCCATGACAGCTCTGATGTCTTACAGGTCGTGGTACCAGGGGAGAAGCCTCCATTTTTAACTCTGAATTCAGAAAAAGAAAAAGTGTGCACAAAAATAAGTCCCTGCCTGGAAAAAGTTTCCTTTAACTGTTTGCCCAAGGCTTGGCGAAAGAAATGTGAAGAGCAGACTGTGTGAGACAGGCCCCAGGGAATAACGGGAGTCTTGTTCTGACTCACACAGTGTTGTCGTTAGGGATTGTTTCTAAAATACAGGTATTTCAGGTGATTCTTTAAACTGCTTGATTGTATGTATTTGTGCAAAATTGATTTGCATTTAATGTTAACGTTTTCCTGCTTAATTTTCTATAACTTCAGAATGTAAAGAGCCTTAGAATTATAGGTCTGTAATCTGGAGAGTTAAATGTGTGTACTTGAATTGAGAAGAGACCTGTGATTGGTAGTAAAAAGTAATTTGTGTGGCAGTTCTCACTGTGCTGATTTTTTAAAAAATAAATTCAATATTTTAAAGTACATGTCTAGTTGAAATAATTTACATCTCCTTTTTTCCCCACAGGCAAAGTGAAGTGTGATTTATAAAAACCACTGAGAATACTTACATATTTGATATGAGTATTGTGAATTATTTGCCATTTTTCCCCCTCAGAAAAAAAAATGATAAAAAGCTAACATTTATTGAGCACATACTAGAACATGGTCCTAGGTGCTTTCCCTGTATTACTCACTTAATCTTCATATCCCTTGTGGGAGATAGATGACATTATTATTCCCATTTTATAGATGAGTACAGGGAGAGAGGAGGTATTTCTCAAACAAGCCTGTGTTCTGTGATGCCATGGTCGTAGATCTGCTTCCCACAGAATTCGGGGCTTTCACTGGAGTGCCTTCTCCTGCCTCTCCCTGTCTCCCTCTGCATATCCCAGACACCGTCTTCAGGAACAGCCCCTTTGCTAAGCACTTCCTGCTGCAGCTGTGTCTGAAGGATCTGCTCAGCCTCTCCTGCACCTGACGCTTGCTCCCCCAACTGACGGGGGTGAGGACCACACCTGCCTCCAGGCCAGGCTGCCACTTCATAGTCTTGGCCTGTAGTGAACCTCTGCAGCTAAAGCATTCTCTAGAGACAAAAAACAAACTGCAAGAAATAACTTTTCTTTGAAAATGGAAGCTGAATCCTTAGAATATAAATTTTCCTGTTTGAGATCTTGCAGCTCTAGAAATTTTGCTTTTTGAACAAGAGCTGAGCACGTGTGAGTCATTCTCTAATTCCCTTCATTTTCTCATGACCTACTCATGTCCTATTTTCAGAAAGTCATGTGTGAATTTAGTATTTTCATGTTGCATGAGCTGTCCCCAATTTACAGAGATGCTAGAATGCCTTCTGTGTCAAGCAGTCCCACCCAGAGCCCCCCTTTCCTAGCACTTGTCAGGTTGTCTTACATATTAACGTACTTGCTCTAGTCTGTTCAGCAGCTTGAGGGCAGGGACTCTACCTCATGCATCATAGGTGCTCAGCAAATTCTTCTGAGTGAAAGAAGGGATTGCTTTTGTATAGGAAGCCTGTCACATCTCAGTATAATGCCCAAACATCTGCTGACCATGTGGAACCCCAACATACAACTCCATCTGTGAGGTTGTAGATCCTCCCCAAGTTTCTGCTGCCATGCTTCTGGCCTTCAATGCACCTTGACAGGTCACTCCTGTGGCTTGAGCTTGGGGTGGGCCCTGGGGCTAGAAAAGAA
Source organism: Cuniculus paca (assembly GCA_004365215.1). Lineage (NCBI taxonomy): Eukaryota > Metazoa > Chordata > Mammalia > Rodentia > Cuniculidae > Cuniculus > Cuniculus paca. The sequence continues at coordinate 1,247 of RJWT010021826.1, read as the reverse complement.
GCAGAGAAGGTGGGGGGCACAGAAGGCCCCTTCTCCCACCCCTTATACCTTACCACCTCAGTACAGGCTCCCTGCTTCCTCTGCCTGTAAGCTCAGAAGCAAGAAAGTGTTGGGGTTGGAGACAGGTGAAGAGACAAAGTCCTCTTTCCTCCTCCCTCTCTGGCTCATAGTCCCTGCCTCTCTGAGGGAAAATGTGTAGAGGGGAGCAAGCGGAGGCACTAGCCCTGAGAGGAGGAGGGGGAGGCATGACCACTGCACTGTGGGCCTTAGTGAAGCCCATGGCCAACAGGAGGGGAAAGGCCTTCTCCAGATAGGTCTCTGTGTCTGAGAGCAAAGCTGGTGTCTGAGGGGCACACGCTCTGTCTTAGCAGCTGGAGGCACTAAATCAGGGTGTCCGCTCTCATCCACAGAGTGAGTTGCCAGTACTTCTGGCTCAGGCATGTGCAAAACAGCAGAAAGCAGTGACCTGGATGGATGTCTTCATCAGCACTGACCTATCCAACTCTGTGCTAGTTTAAGAGCTAAGATCTCCTCTGTTTCAGCTCTGGCACGTGTGTTAGTTGACAGAGCCCAACAGTATGGGCCTGGGTTGGAAGGAGTTTTAGCTAACATCCTGTGTGCTTCCTCTTGGTCTTTGGTGCAGGCCCACAAAGCCAGATTGGGACCCAAGTGAACTCCATCAACCAGCCGTAGTATTGCATCTGCTCAGATAGGAGCTCTTAGCTCTGAGAGGCAGACTGCAGAAAAGCTTCTGTGAGCAGGCCTTGCTTCCCACATCACCCTGGAGCATTGTCTCCTTTCACCAGTCTGGCAGGGCCCCGTGCTTGGCACACTGGCCAGCCACTCCTGTTTTTGCCAGTCTGTGCAAGGACCTGAGGGTGGCTCCACCCTCTCTCCTAGATCCCCATTTCTCCACTGTCTTTCTAGAGCCCTGTTAGCTATGCAGGTGCTCTGTGTGTTGGGTTACCCTCATTAGCTACTCGAACCACTCCTGCTGCCTTTGCCAATTTTCTGTATGACTTTCTCCATGCACCCAACTGGACATTTTCCTGTGGCCTGCACTTGCATCTGTCCATCCCAGCCCTGAGCCCACCCACCTTAACCCCCCCAGCCAGGTGTGTCTGAGGGGCACACGCTCTATCTGAGCCCCCATGTCTTGCAGATACCCAACCTACCCCCTCTTCTCCTTTCCTCTGAGCCCAGGCTCTTGTGGGGTCTGCACTGAGGCTGCTCCCTCCCTCTCCTCC
>RJWT010021825.1:0-17432 GCA_004365215.1 Cuniculus paca | reverse complement strand
CAGACTCCTCCCACTCCCCCTTCCTACTGATGAAACCATGTTATGAGCAGCATCTGAATCCTTACCCCTCACTCACCCTCAGCACCTCTGCCCCTGGATGCAGCCAGCCTGTGGATGGGCTCACTGGGCATCGCATGTCCCCCTGGGTTACGGTTGAGGAGGAGTCATTGGGCTTCCTATCCGCTTAACAGCAGCTGTGAGCTGTAGCCACAGTTTGAGAAGAGTGATTCACATCACCAGTAAGATGATGTGAGCAGTCCAGTCATGCCCAGTGCCCACATAGACGTATCCACGTGAGTGAGGTATGATTTTGAAACTAAAAATCCCAAACACTATTCATGCTACGTGTGTGCCTTATCTCAGTACCTTCATGAGAGTGCACTGTTCAGTCTAGGCAGGGAAGTGTTCATGGAAATTTAAAAGAAACGTGTCTTTTTTACACACAGTATCCACAGTTGTTCAACTTAGGCCTGATACATTTTACATAAATATTCCTTGTGTTTCTTCTTTTGAGCAATAGTACTAGCAGTAGAAATCCACAGGAAGGTCAAAAGTGATCGTGAGAATTTATCCTGTGCATCTTTTCAGTTTTAATGAGGCAGTTCTATTATTATTATTATCATTATCATTATCATTATTATTTCTCACTTTCACACAACCTGATTTTGTTCTTCAGAATAAATGTTCCATCATATAGTCAGAATGCAGGAACTAAGATGCAGTTCAGCGACTGGGGGTGTGGATACTTAAATACTGTAGTTCCTGGGTAGAGTGCATTTCTTGTGAGACAACTTCTGTAAATATTCTTGGGATTTAAGAATTCAACTGTGAAAAGTGTACTCCTATGTCTTAGTATGGAGAGCCAGCAATTTCATTTTATAAAGAATGTAGCATTTGTAAACTTTATATTCTCCATGTCCTTATTAAATAACAAATTCTGGTGGAAAAATAATGAAAATGTCAAAGCTGAATATTAAATTTCTACAGTAACATCACCTTATCACACTAATTAGCTTTAGATTTCATTAGCACTAAAATTTTAACAGGGCATGAGGATTTGAAAATTTTCTGTTGATGTGAATCCTAGCCCATTCTTTAGAATACTGTTACCTTCTCCAAACTCGTTGCAGATTGTGGTTTGCATAAAAGACTGTGTTGTCTTCAAGACACGTGTTGGTACAGAGGTTAAATGATTCTCTTGGATTTTATAAGGAATTACAAAAGAAGACATAGAGGCTATTTAAAGATACTGTATTGTGAAGATATTTCAAATCAAAAAGTATAGGGGAAAAATAATCTCCATTGCATCTACCATCCAGCTTTAACCAATTTTTAATATTTGTGCTTCCATTTGTACTGTGTCGATTGTAGAAATGCAGATTAAAACCACATTGAGATATTACCACATCCATCACAGTGGTCAAGATTAAACAAAACTACAGTCCTGTTTGCGAAGATGTGTATTCATTTAGCTCTCACACATTGATGTTGGAAATGCAAAATGTAACCAGGTAATACATTTTTTTGCTCAAAAAAATTTTTTTTTTTGTACTGAGAAGCAGACTCATGACCTTGCACTTGCCAGGCAGGCGCTTATGCTGCCGAGCTATATCCCCAGCCCTGGAAATGCAAAATGATATGGCCACTTTGGCAAAGAGACTTCGCAGTTTCTTATTAAATATGTTCTTCCCTAGGATTTAGCAATAAAGTCTCTTAGATATTTATTCAAGAGAAATTAGAGCTTATTTCCACACAGAATTGATTTACAAATGCTTGTGGCAGTTTTATTCATGGTCCCTCAAGCTGGAAACAACCCAACACCTTTTACCTGGCGAAGGTACCTAGCCTAGTAGTAGTACAGCACTCGACAGTGTAAACATGTGGTCTCTTGATACAGAGAAGGCAAATAAAGCTTAAATGCATTTGCACGTGAGGCCAGACTCAGAAAGCCCGTAGTGTGTCATGCCATTCACTTGACGTCCTGGGAATAGGAAAACTGTGAGCAGAAAAAGCCGACAGTCACTGTGCAGGGCTAGGGAGATGGTGGCAGTAGCGGCTGATCACAGCGGGCAGTGAGTGGGCTGTGTTTGGGACTAGAGGGTCTTCCTTACGTTGATCATGATGCTGAATACACAGTGTGGTTATTTGTCAAACTCAAGGTACATGGAAGGGGGTGAATTTTCCTGCATATAAATTATATTTTGATGAGTCTGTCTGCAAGTTTCCCCCGTCCTTGAAGGGTATAACTAAAATGTTTACAGAAAAATGCTGTGATGACTGGAATTTGCTTCTAAGATACGGGCCAGTAGAGTTGGAGATGGACTGAAATGTAGTGGATCAGAGGGTGCGTGCATGCGGGTGCTCATTCTGTTCCCCTTCCCTGTATGTATGAGGTGCTGTGGTGATTTTTTAATGTTGTTACTATGGTGGCTAGAAAATGGAATTCTGTGTTTTAAGTTTTATTTTCCCGATTACAGTGAACTTCAGCATCTTCTCATACTGGCAGGTTAGAATTCCTCACTTAGAATTGTGTGTATGTACGGGTGTATGCCTTGGGCTCATTTTCCTGGTTGACTGTCTTTTTGCTTATGAACTTTAGATGTTACATATTCTGGATACCAGTCCTTTACCATGTATGTGGGTGGTAAATTTCTTTCCCCGGTTACTGTAGGCTTTCTTTTAGTTTATGGTAGCTTTTGCCGTGCACACATTTTTAACTTTTCTGTAGTTCACTTCAGCAGCCTCTGCTCCATCTCCCTCATGGTGCTCTTGTTTTTCTTTTCGTTGTTCTTCTTGTTCCAGTCCCGGGAGTGCTGAGCTGCATACCTCCACCCCTGCCACCTCCTTCCTCTCTTCCTCCTCTTTCTCTTCTTTCTCCTCCTCTTTCTCCCCATTCCTTTCTCTTCCTTGTTCTTCTCTTCCTCCTCCTCTTCCCCCTTCTCCCCATCCTTGTCATCCTCCTCCTCCCCCTCCCCCTCTCTGCTTCCTGAGCCCGAACTTCCAGTTCAGTTCTGGTGACTGAACCCAGAGAATGCTGGGGTGCATCCTCAGCCTTTTTACTTGTGAGATAGGCTCTCAGTAAATTGTCCAGGCAGACCTTCAATTTGTGATCCGTCTGCCTCAGGCTCCCATTAGGAAGCATGAGCAGGCATTTTTGAGATGTCCTCTCTGTGTAGTCCAGGCTGGCCTTCAACTCCCTGTGTTTTCCAGCTGGGGATCTTTCTTCCTATACACTTGGCTTGTACTTCATGTTTTTTATATCTTGTTTCAAAAATTATTTTATGGAAATATATTCATATTTCTCTGTTTTTTCACATTCATGTGTCTGATTCTCTTGGAATTTACCTTTGTAATGTGACATAGGACTCCATTATGTATTTTGTCCATGCAGACACTCAATCGTCCTAACACAGCTGTTTCCTGTGAATTCCAAATACACCCTATGTTACTGATGTGTGTTGATGTTAGTCCCTTTCTGGATTGTGTCTTGTTTGCCAGAAAAACCCTAGCTGTTCCCTTTTTTTTTAAATTTTATTTTAAAGAGAATAAAACCAAGCAAAATAAAACAGAATAAAGCCAATCAAAACGAGATAGTGTAAGTGACACAGGATTTCAAAACAAGATAACAGGAAAATCAACAGTGGTTACCATAATACCTTTTGTTGTCTTCAAAATAGCTGCCCATACCTTCAGACATAGTAAAATCAAACAAAACAGAAACAGAATAGAACCAATAAAAACAAAACAATGAGTGCAGTACAGGACTTCAAAATAAGATAATAGTAAATCCAAAATGGCTACCATAGTATATCTTGTTATCTTCGACATAGCTGCGCATACCATCAGATACAACAAAATCAAACAGGATAAAACAGGATAAATCGCAACCAAACTAAACAATGAGAATGATACAGGATTTTGAAACAAGATAATAGGGAATTAACAATTGCCACCATCTTCAGAAGGAGATCCCCTATATATGCTACATTGTGTATTGTTATCCTCTGAATAGATGATCAGACTACCAGCTTTAGGCCTGCAAAGTCAGTGAAACAGTAAACACTACAAGCATTAGGTTGTATTTTACCTCAATAGCTATCATCACAGTGTGTGTTTCTCCAGATCAGCGGGTTTCTTATGTGGGGGTGGGGGGAGGTTAGCTCTTCTTGTCCTCCTGTCCATGCGCTTGCTCTCCCCCAGTCAGCTGGCTCACAGGAGGTCTTAGCTTCTGTTCTCCTCCCCCACAGTCTGCGAATGGCGCCGACTCACAGGAGAAGGCTGGCATCTGGCTCTCCTCCAGTTAGCCCACGCATGGCACTGACTCACCCCTAGACCTTCCTTCCTGCCTACAACCAGCAGCTACGCCCCTCTGCAGGCTTCCTTGGGAAGACAGATGCCTGCTGCTTTGGCTGTGTTTCCCTGGGAACGTTGGCCGTTAGGAATTTTTCCTCAGGGATATTCTTGTGTGGGTTGGGGCAGGGAGGAGCAGACCTCAGACTGACTAATATAACTGCTTCCCCTTTATTAGCAAAGTAATAGATCAGATTCTTTTCTGTGTTCATGCCACGTTCCTCTGTTCCTCTGTACACTGGTGACTGCTGTCTTCAACAGGGGCTTTCCTTTCTTTCTCTGGGATGCTCCTGCCTGTTTATCTTCTGCACTAGTCTGTGAGCTTTGTGTCTTACTTCTTCACTGTTAATTCTATTTAACTTGCACACCTCCTAGCATGGAGTTGGTGCCCTGTAGGTGTTTATGAATGGTCTGATATTCACTGTGTTCGTGATAGTCTTCATATATAAAAGTTTTACATTTTCCTGTACTGTAATTTACTTTGACACTTAGTGCGAGTTTACCAACTAAATGTGTGTGGTGTTACTATGAACACCTACCACGTGTGCTCAATCTGTTTGTCTCCAATTTTCCAGCTCCACCAAGATTCTTAGGAAAACGGAGTTTTGCCCCCCTGCTGTCACAAGCTTATCAGCACCCTGTTCTTTTTAACCAGTGCCCTTTGTCTTTCCTCATGCACCACTGAGCTGCAGGTCTCCTTACCACGGTTAAACGTCATAGAAAGCCCTGGGATTGCCTTGACTATTGCAGCTGTGGTAACCTCATGCTCTTGGTGTAAAAGACTGTTTTTATTCTTCCTGGGACTGAGCACTTCCAGAGGTCTGAGAAATGTGGTTTGTGCAGATCACAGTCTTTCCACACTTACCACTTTTTTTTTTTGGTAACAGGAATAGAACTCATGACCTTGCACTTGCTAGGGAGGCGCTTAGGCCACTGAGCTAAATCCCCGGCCCCTCACCACTTTTTTTTTTAACACTTTTTTAAACAGATGTTTTCATATTGATTTAGTTTATGCAAAACTTCCATAAAATTATTTATACTATATATGAAGTAGACTCCATAATTGAAAAGTCAGGAAAACGTCGTTAATCCTTGAGCTAAAGCTTTACTTTTTTTTTTTTTTATCACATCTATTTTCTAGTAAGGGAAGACAGTGGAAACTGATACTGCACACAGGGCTCTGAGTTGCGACCCTTCTTTTTGAAAAAGCTCAGCCACGTTGTCTTGACTCTGCTTTTAGTGCCACTTGTTAACTATACTGAAATAGCAAGAGGTGGCATTGTACCTAACTCAGCTGGTTCATCGTGCTGTTATAATTACTACGGCTTGTGAGGTCTAAAAATTAGAAGTTTAAAAGATGCCCGGAGGGCTGGGGATTTAGCTCAGTGGCACAAGTGCCTGCCTGGCAAGCGTGAGGTCATGAGTTCGATCCCCAGTACCAAAAAGAAAAAAAAGATGCCTGGGATGCTGATAGGACATGGCGAGGTGCCACCAGCACTGAGTGCTGTCTTTAATGTTTCAGAGATGAGATCAGAAATGGATGTTAACTGAACAATGTCGTTGGTTTGATAAGGACTATAGTTTAATTCAGCCACATATATGTTCTTATCCAAATTAAGCCTAGTCACTTATAAAACATTGTTATTACAATTACAAATTTTGAGGGGATAAATGTTAGTGATTGGGATTTATAAATCGCATCTTACATCCCTGAAAGGCCAGTGGGCAGTCACACTGAGCGACCCCTCAGGCCACAGGAGCAACACAAAAGATGCTCTCACAGATCTGAATACCGGCCTCATCTCTCTGACCTTAGGATTTGTAAAGCACCGTGGAAAAGAGTGGCAGATAATGGCTGTATAAAAATGGGCAACTGATAAATGAAATCTTTAATGAAACTTTAAAAAATGTAAATCTTGGAGTAAGCCTTGTAGAATTTAATATAAAAGCCTAAAATGTGTAAAAGGTTGAAGTTTACCGCATAAAAAAATCAAAACTTTCTGCATGAAGAAAAGTACCATGGCTGGGGATATAGCTCAGCGGCATAAGCACCTGCCCGGCAAGTGCAAGGTCCTGAGTTCAATTCCTGGTACCAAAAGAAAAGAAAAGTACCATGAAGTTTAAAAAAACTTAAGAGAAATTATTAACTCAAGACCAAATGTTCATTTTCTGTATCTATAAAGAATGTCTACAATTAATAGAATTATAACCTAATGGCAGAGGATGTAAAGAGACTGTCTACAGCAATGGAACTGCACATGCGCCTTAGACGTCTACTGCAGTATACATCTGCTTGTGTATGCAGGGTATACATGCAGGCTTCATAAGAATTGGGTTTCAGTGGGTGAGGGAAATGGGGAGGCTAGAGGACAGATGAGAAGACTCCCTTTTCACTTTAAAATGCTTACTTTAAACTTTTATAATATTAAATAGGGACTATATGAGTGTGTGTGTTTTATGTTAAAAGCCTAGAAATAATGTTTAAAGCATAAATTGATAGTATTTTATTATAGCAAAGAGCATACACACATTAACAAAAACAATAGGATTGTTACTGTTAAACAAGCAAATGTACATAAGCAGGCTGTCCACACACACACACACACACACACACACGCACAGAGGATTTGGAAACCTGCTCAGTGTTTGTAGTCTGCAGAGTGAAGCTTTGACGTGATCTCCTCGGGAAGCTGTCCCCAGCACTAAGGTCAAGGCATGTGCCATTTCTGCTGTCCCTAGAGTGCTGTACTTGCCCTTGTGGCACCGTCTTCCCCAGCATCTGCTGGTCTGTTTATTTTGGCTCTGTCTGTGCCTTGAAAGCTACCAGCTGTTTGAGTCCGATTTCTTCTGGTCACCTGGCCCAAGTCTGCCTTGGTATCTGGAATGTAGAGGGCTGTTGGTTGAATGAAAAGTGGATAAAAGGAATCAAAGATACAGAAATTAAAAACAAAGATTTTCATTTACTTAATAATGGGAAACTAAATTTTCATGTACAGTATGTTGATAAAGTGTGTGAAAGTTAGTATCATAACTAATGTTATTTGTCCAAAATATTTTCCTTATTGGCCAGGGTTTTTCCAAGACTCTACCAGCAGTACACATTTTTCCACCTAATTCTCTTTCTTAGAATCTTTCCTAAGATAATAATTTAAAATATAAATAATTTATACTTGCACATCTAAAAATGTCCATTACAGTGATAGTCATAATAGGGATAAAATGGCAGTACCCACAGCAGACAACACAAAAGTGATTTTTTTTTTAAATTGTTGAAGCTATATAATGGCATAGTGGCCCACACCTGTAATCCAGCACTACTCTGAGAGGCTGAGGCAGGAAGATGACAAGTACAAACCCATCCTGGGCAATTTAGTGACTTAGAGCCTGTCTCAAAATAAAAAACAAAAGAAGACCCTGGAATTTAGCTCACTGCAAAGGTCTCCAGTACTGAAAAAAATATATGTAGTCCTTCTAAAAATGTAGCATCATGAAAAAATGTTTGTGATATAGTGATGTTAAATGTAGAAAACAAAATTTAGACTATGAAATATACTTTTAATAATAATTACAAAATACAAAGCAAGACTAGAAAGAAGTATTTTAAAATGAGAAAACAGGGCTGGGCATGGTGGCACATGCCTGTAATCCCAGAACTCAGGAGGCTAAGGCAAGAGGATTGTTGCAAGTTCAAGGCCAGCCTGAACTGCATAGTGAAACTGTATCTCAAAACAAACAAACAAACAGGAGGGCATGCCTCTTTTGCCAGAATAATTTTTAAGTACAGTGGCTAAAATTCCCTTTCTTCAAGAAAGCACTTAGATGGGTATTCTAATCAGTATTCTTTCTTTTTTAATTTTTAATTTTTTTGTTTTTTTGAGATAGGGTCCCATTATGCAGTTCAGACTGGCCTTGGGCTCACTTTGTAGCCCAGGCTGGTCTCAAACTTGCAACGATCCTCCTGCCTCAGCCTCCCAAGTGCTGGGATTACAGAAGTGCGCCACCATGCCTGGCCAGTATTCTTTCTTTAGCTGAATTAACACATTCAAATAACTTACTGTATTATCTTGCATGTCTAATAGGAGTCTGGGAGATTTCTTTTCTGAGAAGTTTATAGTTATGTAAATATTTTGAATTCAAAAAATAATTTTAGCAAATGTAATTAGATCTGTATTCTTATGAGCTGCTCATACTGATCTTACAAATTTCCAAGATATTTTGGCAGCTTGCTCTTATGGGCTGTTACGAGCAGGAGTGTATCTCCCCATAGGTCCTGTGTTGATGAAGGCGATAGTACCTGCAGTGCAGGCCTGGGAGGGGGGATTAGGAGGCCTGCCCACCGAGGAAAGGCCTCATGGCCGCAGTGGGAAGTGGCTGTCCATCAGCTGGGGGGCGGGGGAGAGGGGTCCTTGCCAGATCCCAAATCTGCCAGCATCAAGAATTGTCAGAAGGCAGTGTTCAGTGTTTAGGCTGCCCAGTCTGTAGCATTTTGTGACAGCAACTTGAGCTGAGTTAGGGGCAGCTTTTCATGACTATGGAACGTGGGTAAAGGCACCACAGCTACTTTTGTATTTTGCCCATAGTCCAAAACTGAACATAAAGAGTGGTTTCCATAGCTTTACACTAAAAAATGGAGGTTCAGATCATCAGTGTTCTAAGTATCTTGGGGTTCTAGAAAGACACCCACTAATAGCATGAAAGTAACTCAGCACCAATTTTTATGTTTTTCGAAGTCTAGAACAAAAGATTTCCCTGGGAGAATTCAACGGTAAAAACCAAAGCAGAAATACAGAAAGTTTCCGGAGGAGATAAAATTGTTCACACGCCAAGTCGGAGAGAAAGGCGCGTGAAGGCGGAGCAGCAGACCCTGGAGGCGGTCCTGATGAGCGAGGTCTCCCACGTCCCGGGAGGGAGACAGCATCACGGGCAAACCCTCTCCGAGAGAGAGGCCGTGAGGGACGTTAGGTCCCTTGTCAGTGCTGTCCTCCCGTGATGCAGAGGGGTGGCTGCGTGGGATTAAGAGCCCCACTGGGACAGATGCTCTTTCTGCATCCTTAGACCTTGGTGTCAGAGGCTTCTGGTCCTAGGCTGTCCTTACGGTTTCTTGGCAGTTTATAACCTTGAAGTCTCCCGTTTATCGGCAGGGGATACAGTGTTTATGTGCTTTGCTCTCCCCGTGTATTCCCTTGCAGAGCCTATAAAAAGATTTGGTTTCTATCCTGAGAGAAGTCAGCTATTGATGGATCTGAGCTAGGGCTCCATAGAGCCAGTTACGTTTTTAGATAAGAATGCTATCTCGGCAGTGGTGTGGAGAGGAGGGGCGGCCAGGGGAAAAGCCTACGGCGGAGGCTATTTTAGTCATCAGGGAAGGAAGTGGTAGCTTGTGTGAGGGTGGAATGGATTGGTGAAAGAGCTATTTAAGAACAAAAATCAATAGGCCTGGTGGCAGAGAGGACTGGGGAAAGACACGTAAAGGATTCTGGCTTCTGTAGCATCTGAAGGTGGCCTCCCTCGTTCACTGAGATCAGGAACTTCAGAGAAGAGCCGGGCCTGGCAGCAGGCACGTGCGGTGACCATGTCTTTGGGGTGTCCTTGAGACACTCAGGCGGGGGCGTCAGTTCTGTTTGCCCCCTTCCTGTTAACCGCTAGCCCTCCTGACTCTCTGATGGTCAGAGAGAGGTCTGTGCGAGAGGGAGGATGTGGGAATTGTAGCTGTTCACCTAAGGAGACACCCGGGGGGCGGGCAGAAGAATGACCATGGGAAGCGACAGGGCAGGAGGACAGCCGGGAGAGGGCATCACAGAAGCCAGGACAGGGTGTTTCAAAAAGAAGTAATTCAGTTAGCTGTGTCCTGCAGAGACACTGAATAAGGTATTTCATTGCCGCATTGCTCAGTGAGGAGATGTGGGGCTTTGAAAACGGTATGGCAGTTGGACAGGGAAATCTGGGAAACAGCTGTACCCAAATTGGGCGGGGGAGGACATGGATTGTGTTTGCTGTCTTCAGCTCTTTGAGTTGCAAATAACAGAAACCGAAGTTAGGTTCTTTAAGGAACATAAACAAGTCACTGCCTCATGGCATAGAAATGTTTGGCGATGGAAATGGCATTCAGCGCAATTGCTCTGGGCTCAGGCACGCGCTCTGCGTCCCTCAGCTTCTCTCAGCTCTAGGGAAGGCTGTGTCCTGGAGGTCCTTGGCCATTTCAGGCTTACCTTATCCTTAAAGTAAACAGCTGTCGTGGAGAACTCTCCTTCCTGGTTGTAGCAAAAGTCCCAGGATTCTCTGGAGCTTAACTAATTTACATCATATTCATAAACCCAGCATTCGATGAGCACAGCGGGATGTATGGATAGGCCTGCTCACTGCTGGAGTGGGGACAGGTGAGAAAGTAGCTTTGTCTGGATTGTGAATGGGGAGGGGTGATTTTTTAGGAAGGAAAGTAAGATGTTCTCAGAAGGAAGTATGCGTGCCAGGTGGGCAAAAATGGCGAATGTCTCTTTCAGCTGTTGAAAGAAAAAGTCCTTTGGCTCACTATATTTGAATACCTGCTTCTGTAAACACTTTGAAGACAGTCCTTTGGCCTAAAGATAAAGGATCATTTGCTGCTGAAATGTGCAGAACAAGCCCCTGGGTCTGATTTTATGACTAGAGAAAGGTTGTACTTATCTTGCTGCACGTTCTGCTGCTGGTTTGTGGAGCTGAATAATAACTAACCTTAAAGACTGACTGAAGCCAGCAGGCATACGAAAGGCCGTTCCACATCAGTAGTCACTGGGGAAATGCAAATGAAAACTGCAGTGAGCTATCACCTTACACCTGTTAGGATGGCTGCTATTAAAAAAAATAAACAACCAGAGGACAAGTGTTGGTGTAATGGTTGGGATGTTTGTATCCCCCTAAAAGTCACACACTGAAACCTACTCTGGCGGGTGACAAAGTTCATCTTAGACAGCATTTGATGCCTTGGAGAAGTGGTTAAGTCAAGAGAACTCTGCGTAACGCCTGGAATCGATGCCCTCACATGACAGACCCCAGGGCTCGCCCGCCAGCTCCGCCACATGAGGACACAGCAGGAAGGTGCCATCCATGAGCCAGTGTGCCTGTCCGACGCCCCATCTGCCAGGCCTCTGTCTCAGACCGCTGGCCTCTTCAGCGGTGGCTTATACCCTGCCACCATGTCATGTACCTGTGACAGCAGCCCCAGGGGACTGAGACCATTGGTGAGGGTGTGGAGCCATTGATCCGTTGGGGATTGTAGACTGGTTCAGCCGCTGTGCAGCTCCTCAGACAGTCAAAACTAGAACTCCATGTGATCCGGCAGTTCCGCTTGGGTCTCTCTCCACAGAAATGAAAGTGGAATCAAAGGGGGATTTGTACTCTCGTGTCACAGCAGCCAATTTATAGCAGCCCAAGGGAGAAAGGACTCGCGTGTCTACCAGTGGATGAGTTGGTAAGCAAAGGTTGGTACCTACAGGCAGTGGAATATCACTCAGCCTTTACAAGGAAGGAGATTCTGTGCTGTGCTGCCCTGTGAATGGGCTTTAAGGGCATTATGCTCAGTGAAACAGGCCAGCACGAAAAGGGCTAGATTATGATTACAATTCTGAGAGGTATGTGAAGTAGTCAAACTCCTGCACACAGAGTGGAATGGTAGGCCTGGGGAAGGGGCAATGGGGAGTTATTTAATAGGTGTGGGGTTTTAGTTTTGCAGGATCAAAAAGTTTTGGAGATTTGTTGCACAGTAGGAATATATTCAGCAGGGTAAACTGAACACTTGAGCATGGTTAAGAAGGTTGATTTCATGCGTATTTCACCACAGTTTAGGAAGAGACACTGACTCACTGACTGACTGAATTGTATACATAGTTGTTCCTTAGGGATTTAGTATATTGGTTAGTAAGGATCAGTGCATGAAACCCAAGACAGTAAAGCCGAAAATGGGGCTGGAGCGGTAGCTGAGTGGTAGAGCACTTGCGTTGCGTGGCCGCAGCCTCGGATTGGGTCCCTGGCACCACACAGACAAAAACAAGACGCTGCACCCCCGCCACTGCCTGTTCATGGGAACCCAGCCCACACTGTCGGGCGCTGCGGGATAGGGCAGCCTTACTTCCCTTTCTGCATTCATGCATTCGATGTAAGTGCCTTGAGCTCACAGACCCAGAAGCTGCAACAAGGCCTTTGCCCTTAGATCTCGCAGCCAAGACCAGGACAGAGGACAGAGTGGTGGTGAGTGCCGGATGACGGTGCCCACGAGGGGTTTCGGGAACCAGGAGGACTGGTGTCTTCCCCCAGGACCAGCGAGGTCATGAGGAAAGTCTTCTCTGCCAAGGAAATGACTGGGCCAAACTTTTTTTTTAACATATTAAAAACATGGAGAAATAGATAAATTCATAATCCTAGTGGGAGATTTTAACACACCTCTCTCAGTAACAACTAGAAGAGCAGATAAAAATCAGTAGATGAAACTGAATAATTAGTAATCTTGACCTGACATACAGAACACTGTACCCAAGAATGACAGAATTCATATTCTTTTCAAGTACATGTAATATAAGTACCAACAGTGAATATCTGTTGACTTACACTGTGCTTCAAGGAAATTCGGTAGCTAGAAAAGCATATTAGAAAAGATGAAAGACCGCAAATGAGTGATTTAAGCTTCTCTCTCAGAAAAAGATGGGAAAAGGACGGCAAATTAAACCTAAGGAAAGCCGGAGAGGGCATCAATCAATTAGAAAGCAAATGTGCAATGGCAAAGATCAGCAGAGAATGAAATTGGCACTCTGACACAGTTTAGTAAAGTTAAACCTCCGCAAGGACAAGATTTTAAAAACAAATTCTAGTATCAGGCATGAAAGGAGGGAGGGACATCACTGTGGAACCTACAGACAGGAAGAATGATGGAAGAGGTTATTTTACCATGTTTGTGTCATATCATTTGATTATTTAGATGAAACACACCCATTTGTCTTGAAAAATATAATTTACTGAATCTGAGACAGGTACTAGAAAATCTAAACAGTTGAAAATCTTTTAAAGGAAACAGATTCCCTTATTGAAAACTTTCAACATAGAACTTCAATCCCATAGAACTTTTAAATTCTTTTTCCAACATTTAAGGAAGAAAACCACGAATATTGCCGAAACTCTCTAGGTGACAGAAAAAGAGGGAATTGTTTCTAACTGATTACAAGAAAGAAATTACAGGAAGAATTTACCAGAAAGGAAAATTAGTCTAATCTCTTTCTGATTTTTTTCTTAAAGATGCAAAACTCTTTGATGTAAAATTAGCAAATTGAATACAGAAAAGAATACTATGTTACAATGATGTGGGTTTATTTCAAGTATGCAAGGGCAGTAGAATATTTAAAAAAGCATTTCATCATGTTTTCAGAAGGTAGAAAAATTTTATGACCATTTCGCTGAATACATTCTCTCTCTCTGTAGCTCCTCCCCGTCCTGTGTCACAGACGCACCTGCTGGTTAGCCTCCTGTGGGACAGTTTGCTTGTCCTTGTCTCTGGCTTCATACATATTATACCACCTGTTTCTTTACCCAGTAACTGCCATTTGTCCTTCAAAAGTGAGTGCAGATAAGCTACAAATTGTTTATTCAAGTACATGCACCAGACATTGGGCTCTTTTAGTATGAAACTGTTAGGAATACAACAGGAATGTTAGTATACAAGTTTTTGTGTAGATGTGTGTCTTTGTACTCTCCATAGGTAAACAGACAAGCGTGGAATCACTGGGTAGTGCTGTCGGTATACCTTCATCTTTATAAGAAGCCACCAGACTTTCCCTAGTGGTTGTACCATTTTGTGCATCAGTCAGCAGTGCACAAGCATTCTGATTCTGGGTAGCACTTGGTATTGGCAGTCTTTCAAGTTTTAGCCCTTCTAATGAGTAGGTAGTGGTGTCTTGAGATTTTAGTTTTTCTCTGACGATAATGATGATGGATATGTTTTAATGTGTGTTTGGCCACTAGTAAATCTTGCGTTGTGAATTGTCTGTTCAAATCTTTGTCCCATTGAGTCGTGAGAAGTTTTAAATCAATACATATTGTGATTTAAGTCCTTTGTTAGATATATTTATTATGAATATTTTCTCCCATTCTGTGGCTTTTTTTTTGTCTTCTTAGCCTTGTCTTTGGTAGGAGTTAAAGACTACATTTTATGAAGTTCAATTTATGAAATATTTCTTTTATGTTTTATATTTTTTGTGTCTCATTATAGAAATCTTTGTGTACTTCAGGGTTACAAAAATTCTCTCCTCTGTTTCATTCTAGCAGTTTTATAGATTTAGCAAGTGTGTTTAGGCCTATGGTTTATTTTAGGGTAACTGTTGTCTTAAGATGTGAGGTGAGGGTCAAGGTTCCTGCTCTCTCCCAAATGACTTATTCAGTTATCCCAGTACCAGTTATTGAAGAGACTGTGTGTGTCTCCTTCATTGGACCATGGTAGCACTTTCATTGAAGTCAGCTGACTGTTTCTAAACTCCGTTCTGTTCTGCGTATCTTTGCCTGTTCTCATGCCAGAACCACAAGGTCTTCCTGATTGAAACTGTTGAAACTGGCGATGGGAGCCCTCTAGCTTCCAGCTTCGACCTTCTTCAAGCTTAGTTTGGCTGTGCTAGGAACTTTGTATTTCTATATGAATTCTACAATCAGCTTTATAATTTATGCAAATGTAGACAAGATTTTAATCGGTATTTCATTAAATTTGATTTGGGGAGAACTGATATCATAGCATCAAAATCCAGCCTGTGAGCACGGATAGCTTAGCTTAGGCTGTAGTGACAAAGTACCACAGTGTGGGCAGCTCACGGAACAGAAGCGCATTTCTCATTCTTCTCAAGGCAGGAAGCCCAATGCCAAGGCGCGAGCCAGTTTGTTACCCTGGAGAGGGCTCAAGTGAGGGGTACCGCCGAGTTCTCCTCTTCTAAGCACTTATCCTCATTCCCTTACCTAGGGTCAAACCCTCCTTTTCCAGACACCATCACATTAGTAGTCAGGGCTTCAACATATGAAGTGTGGTTGCGGGCACAGCTCAGTCCAGAGCAGTGCTAGATCCCTCCACCTGTTAGGTGTGACTTCATTTTCCTCAACAGGGTTTTATAGTCTTCAGTGTTTAAACTTTGCGTACTTTTTTGTTTGTTTTTTGAGACAGAATCTCGATTTGTTGCTCAGGCTGGCTTTGAACTCGTTCATCACACAGCCCAGAGTGACCTCAAACTTGTGGTGATCCTTCTGCTCCAGCCTCGCAAGTGCTGGGATAACATTTTGTTCATTCAATGTTTAAGTTCTGTATGTTTTTATACTATTATAAACTGTTGCTTTAAGAAATTTTTTAAAATTTAAGTTTATTGGTACAATTTAGGTATAGAGAACGACCATATTTGTTATAGGGAATTTGTATCTGTACATGATATATCTTGTTTTCTCTTTTTTTTTTTCCCATTCCCTTCCTTTCCCCATTCACAAAGCTTGGTTTTTATTGTATCCTTTTCTCATTTTTCTCTTCCCATTCCTTCCTTTCTCCTCCCCACTCCCTATTTCCCCTTTTCCATTTGAACAATTTCTTCCTATTTCACAATATCTTTGTACATTTATGATCTTATTGACATTTTCAGTTTCTCACAGCAGAGAGATAATGTGATATTTACACAGTGTCCGATTTATCTCACAATTATGGTCTCAAGGTCCATCCATTTAGCTGTGTCTCAATTTTATCATTGTTTATGTCTGAGTAATACTCCAATATATAAAAAATAAACCACATCTTTTTTTATCCATTCATTGGTTGATGGGTATTTGGGTTGCTTCCAACATTTAGCTATGACAAACTGTGCCACTATAAACATGGGTGTTCATGTATCACTGTAGCATGATGCTTTTAATTCTGGGAAGAGACCCAGAAGCAGAATAGCTGGGTCAAATGGGACCGCTAATCCGAGTTTTTTGAGAATCTCCACACTGATTTCCACTGTGGTTGCATTAGCTTACATTCCACCAGCAGTGGAGAAAGGTTCCTATTTCCCTACAACCCTGTCAGCATTTGTTATTAGTTATTTTCTTGATCATAGCCACTCTTTCTGGAGTGAGATGGAATCTCAGCATAGTTTTAATTTGCCTTTCTTGAATGACCAGTGATGTTGAACATTTTTTCATATATTTATTTGCTGTTTGTACTACTATTTCTGAGAAACATCTGTTCATCTCAGATGGCCATTTTTGGATTAGGTCTTTGAATTTGGAGGGTCTGATTTTTGTCAGTTCCTTTTATGTTCTGGATATTAGTCCTTTGAAGAACAGCTGGCATAAAATTTTCCCACTCGGTGGGTTGTCTTCTCACTCTGTTGGTTTGTTCTTTTGCGTTTAATAAGATGACATCCCAGCTGTTGATTCAGTTCCTGTCAGATGAAATTAAAGAAGAAATTAAACAATATCTACAACTAAGTATAATGTTGATACAACATATTGGAACTTATGGGAACACAATGAAAGCAGTCCTAAGAGAGAAATTTATAGAGGTGAATATCCATATCAGGAAGACAGAACTAGCTCAAATAACTTAATGTTGAACCTCAAGCTTCTAGAAGAACAATTCAAGCTCAAAGGTCGTATGAGGGAAGAAATTATAAAGATCAGAGCAGAAATTAATGCAAATAAGACTAAGCAAACAATACAAAGAATCAATGAATCAAAGAGTTGGTTCTTTGAAAGATAAATAAAGTTGACAAACCCTTAGCCAACCTTATCAAAGAAAGGCAAGACTCAACTTCAAGAAATTAGGACCAAAAAAGGTAAAATTACAACTGCAGAAATCCAGAAGATCATCAATACCTACTTCAAGAAACTTTATTCTAATAAAATAGAAAACACAGATAAAATGGACAGATTTTTCTAGATTCATATGAACTACCAAAGCTGAATCAAGAAGATACAAAAATTCTGAATAACCCAAAATCAGCCAATGAAACTGAAAATGTCATTAAAAACCTACCAACAAAGAAAAGCCCAGGTCCTGATGGATATATAACTGAGTTCTACAAGAAATCTAAAGGGAATCTAATGCCATTACTCCT
>RJWT010021824.1:0-16762 GCA_004365215.1 Cuniculus paca | reverse complement strand
CCACTGAAGGGGGATATCCTCTTACATATGTCACTAACATAAGAGAAACCTTTGAGTTGCCTGGGTTGTTAGAGTAACACCTGATACTTCATTTCTAAATTACTTAATTCAGATATAGTCCTAATCAGAATTCTTCACATATCTTAGTAGGTATGGTAAGCTGCCACAGAGGTCATCAGTTCTGTTTTCCAATATTTATTCTCTTGTTACGATGGTGAACGTGTGGTTAGGGCCTCAGCAGTCACACTGACCAGATCACCTGTTTATGAAGCTTAGTAGCACCTTTCATCATTATTGCAAAATGAGATGGTGAAACGGTAGAGTTCATTCCGGGAAGATAACTTAGAGCACACAGTGGCTGCCAGAGTATCTCATCTGCTACACTTTATCTTGCTGTAACACTGAAATTACAAAGCAAAGTTACTGGTTCCTGTCACACGTATTCCCTGTTGCCAGTACAGGACAACCAGAGTAGTCTTGATGTCCTCTTGGAAGAAGTCTGCCATGTCCCATCCTCTAGTTCTGTGCATAAAATCTAGACAAATATCCTCACTAGTAACTCTTTTGCCATTTTGTCTTTTGCCATCTACAGAAAGTGAATGAGGGGAAATACCGAAGTTATGAAGAATTCAAAGCTGACGCCCAGCTGCTTCTCCACAACACAGTGATTTTCTATGGAGGTTGAATGCATTTTCTACTGTGTGCATTTTTAAATGCCATTTATATGTCATGTTGAGAAATGTGTTTTATAAGACATTACATTAAAAAAAATACCTCAATATTATCAGTATATAAGTAGTAATGTTAGAATTTAAATTTTCAAATATTAAGTGATATAGCTTATGAAGTTGACTGGCCAGTGGCAAAACTATGGTATCCTAACTGATGAAACTATAATTATTCTTTATAACTTTGTATGTAATTGTCTTAGCTGAGTAGCTTTTTATAGCACTTTGATTAATTCTGATGTTTCCCTGTTAATAGCCTGTCATTCAAAGGCAAGAGGTGGGCTTGGGATTTAGCTCAGTGGTGTAAGAGGTCATAAGTTTGATCCCCAGTACCAAAAAAATAAAAAACAAAAAAACGGCAAGAGATTACTCACTACCTATGGAATTAGTGGTGGTGTTCAATACAAAACAGTAGCTGCCTATAGAATTTAATTTTGCTGCCTACACCTTGTTTAAAATACATAATTTTGGTTTGAAATAGTACATGTCTACTTTTGCTAAAAAGAAATAACATAAAGTAATTGTATTAATTTTGATAGTCATATTTCTAGGTCATTGATTGTAGGTTTGTTCATCTTTAATTACAGCAGACAGTGAGCAAGCTGACATTGCGAGGATGCTATATAAAGACACGTGTCATGAGGTACTGTTCATGCCCAGCGATCATCCATGGTTATTTCAGGATTTCACTCTCTCATCTGCATTTTAACTGTGCCATCTCCTTTAAAAACAACTTTATTTTCATGTTTGACATACATGGGAAATAATGGCAAGTGAGAAAAAAAATTCTGGCTAAACTGTTCAAAGAGAAATCCTAGGAGTTAGATTTAGTGAATTTTCAGCCACCTTTCAGAGCTGTTGTATTGGTGAGACAATGTGTGTAAATATGTGGTACTAGACAGATGATGACTGCTACCTTGTAAATGAAGGGTTCACATTTGCCTCCCTACTAGCCTGTATAGACAGATCAAAAAACACAAATCCAACCAAAGAACAAAGTGTGCATTTATACATAAGTGTTTTTGTGGTCTTTCTTATTTGAAGCACTTGCCTATAACCACATTATTATTGCTAAATTTCCTAAAAAAGTTTATCTTTTCATTTTAAATTTGATCCTTGCTTTTTATTCATTGGACAAATATTTATTGAATGGCAGCCCTGTGCCAGGCAGTGTGTTAGAACGAGTCAGAGTATAGACTTCCTCCTCCTGAAGCTGCCTTCTGCAAAGACAGAAAAAAGATAAAATATGTCCCTTTGCCCTTGTGAAGAGAATGTCATGAAAGGGCCCAGGGGACTATAATGGAGGGACAAGTTAAATTGAGGGCTGCTGCTACCGTAATATTTCGTGTATGCTCATCTGGAAGGCTTTTCTGAAGAAATGCTCTTTAGTCTGAGCACTGACTCGTCAGATGGGAGGAGGGCAGAGTGCAGAGGCAGACTGTGCCAAGCATCTCATAGCATTTAGCTTGTATTCCATTTGCTATCTGAGTCTGTGGAGAAGATTCTTGTAGAAACTGACAGGGTCTTTCAGGATTGCTTACTGAAAAATTTTAAAAGTGAGCTTAATAGATGATACAAGGAGCAAAATTCAATACTACTGATGTACTTGAATGAGAATTTTATGTGAAAATAAATGTTTTAATGTACATATATATTGTATATATATATTATATATGTTTAAATAGTTGCTTTTCTTTTCAGCTGGACGAACTACAACTTTGCAAAAACTGCTTCTATTTGTCAAATGCTCGTCCAGACAATTGGTTCTGCTATCCTTGTGTATGTACGATTTTTTTTTATTTTGTTCTCACCTAAGTAACATATCACTTCAGGGAAGTTTATTCCTAACTCATTTAAATATTATAATTTTCCCATAATATTATTTTTATATCATGTGGTTTTAATTAGTATCATCTGAAACATAGAGAAAATAATGGAGATCATTATTTTTGAATTTTAAAATAAACTACTTAAAACTAAACATTGGGTCCCTTAACAGATATGGTAGTAAAGTGAACTTTTGCTTTTCCTTTTGTTTTTTGATAAGACATCTAAGAAGGCTTTGTATGTCCATAGCTGTATAATTTCCCTAAAATGACATGATTTCAAGAAGGGTACTGACAAAAACCTTCTTGAATGCAGGTGTAGTGGCGCATACCTGTAATCCCAGCACTTGGGAGACTGAGGCAGGAGGATCACCATGAGTTCAAGGCCAGCCTGGGCTACATAGTGAGTTTAAGAGCTACATATTGAGATCCTGTCTCAAAAGACAAAGAAACAAACAAAAAAACCCTTTTGAGTGTTTTAGGTCAGCAGTGCCAATGACAGTGGCTTTGGAGGCCACTCAGAGGAAAAGCCAGCTTTGCCAATCTACTATGCAAATCTGACACTTGTGGACCTTATAGCCTCTGGATCAGTAGGTCAGTGCAGAGCTTAAAACTCTCACATGTCTAACAAATCCTAGGCAAAGTTGGTGCTGTTGGGTCCAGGACAGCACTTTTTGAAGCAAAGTGATGCCATCCTGTTTACCAATATTGTTCACATGGCCTTAGCTTCAGAAGGGGCCTCATTCTTCTTCTGCAAAGTAAGGTTTATAATTGCTGCTCTTACACAATGTAAATTTTGGATGTGCCTCTTGAAGATAAAACAACAAAAACAAATAACTGCAACCTTCTGTGTGTTTAGGAGTTACAAAAACATTTTCAAAATAATGGGTTATACCTGACTGAGCAGTTCAATATTAGTAGTGTACTTGCATTTAATACTGTGTGTGACAAAGTGAACATTTTATTTGCAGATACCTAATCATGAGCTGGTTTGGGCTAAAATGAAAGGTTTTGGGTTTTGGCCAGCCAAAGTTATGCAGAAAGAGGACAATCAAGTTGACGTTCGCTTCTTCGGCCACCACCACCAGAGGTAATTCATGAAGCCATGTGCAATGATAATAGCTGTGCTTTTGTGAAGTACTTAAAAAAGTCTGATGGCTTGTCCACTAGAAATAGTAAGTTCATTTTAAATTGAAAAAATAAAATCAGCACATGACAAAAAACAAAATGCAGCTAATAATGATTGGTATAGACTATGTTTCTGGATATTTTCCAGATACTGTTTGCTAAATAAGGCATTTTCAATAGCTGGTGCTTTTTTTTTTTTTTTGCGGCACTGGGGATTGAACTCACGACCTTGTGCTTGCCAGGCAGGCGCTGAGACCGCTGAGCTAGATCCCCGGCCCTAGCTGGTGCTCTTAATCCTCAGATGCATATTAGCAATACCTTATTTCCAAAAAAATCAAAAGGAAAAACAAATCAGTTTTGTTTTATTCAACAGATGGTTTAAGAGGGGAAATACTCTTATAATTCACAAGTTTACTCCAGGCAGTTATCCCTCTCTTCAAAGCAATCGGTTTTTGAAAGGTGAATTTTCATTGATTTCCTGCTACATAGAGGGATCTCAAAACGTATGTTGATTGAAAGACTAAGTTTAATACTAATTCAAAACCTAATGGCAAGGAACTCTTCATGAGCATAATTTAATCTGCACTCTGCATTAGAGCTTTTCAAAAGTATATATACTTTGTCAAGGTTTTTAACAAAGCACTTAAACCAGATACAGTGTTGATGTACTATGTATAAATATTTTTAATAGTTATAAATATTATAGAAGTTGCAATTTAATAATTTTAGCCATTTTTAGTATCTACTATTATACCTTATATATTTTAAATGTAAATTATAAAGCATACAGCCTAGGTTGTACAAACATGTTAGAAATCTTTATTTGTGGCTGTAGCACACATGGCCATGATTCTCTTAACAGACTCCTGAAAAATGACCCAGTATTTCTGGACCTCTATAATTAAAGACCTAGAACAAAAACTGTAACATCCTACATATTTATAAGGGAGATTAGCAGAAAACTGAAAAGAATAAATCTTCATCCATAGTGTCATATCCAGAACTGAATTCTGTGTGCTAAAAAAAGCCTGATGGGTATTCATGTGTCTTTGGAGTTCCTGTCTCATCTGTGACATCCCTGTGTCTAGAATCTCTCCCTCTGTGTCCCCTAAGTCTTATTCTTAGATAAACCACAAATAAAATGGTCTGACCTCTCACAGCCAAATGGCACCCCCCCACACACAGTGCCTCAGAATACCTTGACCTCATGCTATGTTGTGTTGCAGTGATTTCTTAGTTTCCTGAAGACAGAGACATGTGAAGTGCCATCTTGGTAAAAAGGAGAATTGAGATCTCACTGGATTCCAGCCACCAATTAATAGTTTACATTTAGCCCCCTGGGCAACATCCTCCAGCAGTCAGGCAAGGCAGCCAAACGCATGATCATCAAGTCCACTCAATGTTCTTTGTAGTGTCTTCCACTGATGTACACAGGCATTTGCTAAATTGATAGAACAATCTAGATGCATAATAATTTAAATCCAGTCAAGAGGTTAATGCCTAGGAAAAATTTCTTGAATTTTGAGCATTCTTCTTTAAAGAATCAAATATTGTTTTCCATTCTCTATTTTTGGATCTCTGTGACACATAATTCAGAGTTGCTTAATGTTATGTTCATAGCTGAGTATATTGTTTCTAAATATACAGTTTCCCATTTGTTAATCTGGTTTATCTAATGCACAGGAACATGACATAAACACAGCTTAGCAAGTAATATTTTTAGGTACTCTTATTTTATATGGATACATATATATATATATATATATATATATATATATATAAATATATATATCTCATGAAAATTTCTGGACATTTTAAAATGATTTTGTAGTGCTGACCTGCAGATGACTGGGTGGGCCCTACTAGTTTATAGTATTCAAAATGGTAAGAAATAACATTTTTAAAAGGATTTATAAAGAATGTTGATACAAACTATGACAAGCTCAGCTGAATAAATAGCAGTTAGAAGATCTCTTGTTAGATCTTTCCAATTCTGAGAACTTTGCTTTGATGACTGTGAAAAAAAGTATAATACCTCACCTATTTTGTTTTTCGTCAGAGTTTGTTTATGAAGCCATCATTAGTAGCCTTAGTAGATTAGAAATGCCACAAATTGTGCTTACAATGGGTAGAGGCCACCGACTTCTCTCAATACTGGTCTCCCCATTTTGGATGTTTCTGCCTATACCTTCAAATGCTTTTCATAGGGCCTGGATTCCTTCTGAAAACATTCAAGACATCACAGTCAACATTCACCGGCTGCATGTGAAGCGCAGTATGGGGTGGAAAAAGGCCTGTGATGAGCTGGAACTGCACCAGCGTTTCCTTCGTGAAGGAAGATTTTGGAAGTCTAAGAATGAGGACCGAGGCGAGGAAGAGGCAGAATCCAGTATCTCCTCTACCAGTAATGAGCAGGTGAGCTGTGTCTCGGGAAACAACGATACATCAGTTCTTATTTTTAAATGTGAAAGCTCAGTTTACACTCCTCACTGTGAAACAGATTTGTGACGTCTTCCTTTCCCTTTCAAACATTTGCACTCTGCACAAGTAAACCCAAGCCAGTTGAAATGAATAAGTAGATGTAAGCAAACTGAAGCCTGACGTGGGCGTGTGACGACTGAGTGCACTGCTCCTCAGTGAAGATACAGGGGCTTTCTTAAGCCTTCAGTTATCAGAATCACAGCCAAACAAGTGGTAACTGGAAGGAGCGAATGTAAAGGAAGAGACTTACCCACTTCTCACCTGTGTGTCCACTAGTAGGGTTTTCAACAGAGAGGTGTCTCGTAGAGTCTGGAATAATATATTACTTTTATAATGCCCACAGCTAAAGGTCACTCAAGAACCAAGAGCAAAGAAAGGACGACGTAATCAAAGTGTGGAACCCAAAAAGGAAGTAAGTTGCCCACCTTGTAGTGTCAGGAGGCTGTTGAAAAAGAAAATGTTCACAAAGTATGGTCAAGACAGTCCCTCCTGGTGGATACTTGGGAAACTCAGGTGTCATCAGTAAAATCACATCTATCAAGTTTGTTCTCTTAGGCTGGGTGTGGTGGCACATACCTGTAATCCCAGCCCTCAGGAGGCTGAGGCAAGAGGATTGCTGTGAGTTTGAGGCCAACCTGGGCTATAAAGTGAGTTCAAGGCCAGCCTGAACTGCATAGTAATACCCTGTCTCAAAAAGACAAAAAAAAGACTGTTTGCTCTCAGTCTTCTGACTCCGGTCATTATCTCCTGCTACTAGACTAGTGCACACAGGCGCAAACTCCCTGTCCTAATGAGGCAGCCACTGAACCAGAGTTGGCAAAGTAGGAAGGGTGCCTGCATAGCATTATTAAAATCAAAGCATTTATCTGATAAATCAGTTATGTTAGCACTTAAAAACTGGAGGAGACTATGGTTAAGCTCAGCGTTTTTGGACTACATAAACCAGGCATGTTTTTAAACTATAAATCTGGGTACATCCTAAACACATCTGTAGTAAGAAATGGTTTAGGATTGTAGGAAATTTGCTAGTCTAGTTCAAAGAAGTGATTATGAATTGATGATGATTTTTATATTCTGACAAAATTGAAGAGCAAACCCATAGTACTTATATGTAATGAAATTATAAATGAAGTTGTTTATTAGTGTAACCATTAATTCTGTATTTTTTCATTCACTAGCTGGTTTGGGGGATTTACTTAATTTAAACTATGATATATGTAACAAGACAGCATCTTAATTATGTTTTTAAATAGCAGGCTATTAAATAGATATAGCCAAAATTTTATTTAATAGAGTTGTTCTTGAATTAGTAAATTATCTTGCTTTGTTTGGCATCTACCCACTTTTCATCCCCTTTAGGAACCAGAGCCTGAAACGGAAGCAGTAAGTTCTAGCCAGGAAATCCCCACAATGCCTCAGCCAATCGAGAAGGTGTCAGTATCAACGCAGACTAAGAAGTTAAGTGCCTCTTCCCCTAGAATGCTGCACCGGAGCACCCAGACCGCCAGTGATGGGGTCTGTCAGAGCATGTGCCATGACAAATACACCAAAATTTTCAATGACTTTAAAGATCGGATGAAGTCGGACCACAAGCGAGAGACAGAGAGAGTTGTCCGGGAAGCTCTAGAAAAGGTAAAACTGGTCCTGGCCACTGCTCTCCCTGATACTTGAACCTTCCATCCCCACAGCACTGGCTACTGTGACTTGCCTCCACTAGGCAGTGGCCATTCTAAGTTAGGAATACAACAATTAGTATTTTAATTACTTAATTGGTAACATTTTTCTTGCCAAAATTCTTTGTGCATTGTAAAGGGGAAAAGTCTATCATTTTAGTAGACTCTGTTAAGTTTTGTTTAAGCGCATGGTCCATGTAAAGCACTGTGGGTTAACTTCTTTTCTTTGCAGCTGCGTTCTGAAATGGAAGAAGAAAAAAGACAAGCTGTAAGTAAAGCTGTAGCCAACATGCAGGGTGAGATGGACAGAAAATGTAAGCAAGTAAAGGAAAAGTGTAAAGAAGAATTTGTAGAAGAAATCAAGAAGCTAGCCACCCAGCACAAACAGCTAATATCTCAGACCAAGAAGAAACAGTGGGTAAATATCACTATTTTTTTTAGAGTTTTATTTCTGAAAATGTCAGATATTATGGAAATTAATGCAGAAATATATGTATATGGGATATGTAAAGATTATTCCTAAAATAAGGGCAATTGTGAGATTGTCAGCTGTTTTAAATTGTTTATTAAAAATCCTAAAATCTCTCAATCACAGATCCCGTATCACTGAGTATTGCTCAGGATTATTTTGTAAAGGTGAGATAAGACTTCGGTACAATTAATTGATATAACTTCTCCATCTATGCAAATACCTTGTTTGGGCAAATTGGCCTCAACTTTTACCTGGTGACTTCCAATAAGTAAAATCCAAATTGTAAAATTGTAAATATAAGTATCGTAGTAACAAATTAGAGATTTCAGATTTCCCTCCTCCTAACATTTGTATATTCCTTTAAGGAAATCAGTTAGTTCTGTAGTAGTAACACTTCCTTGCTCTCTACCTGCACTCCTGTAAGCCTGACTGAAAGTGCGCTGTTAGTTCGTCCTCCCCCGGCTGGAAGGTCCAGCGCACTCCATGCTCTGCTGGTGAGGTGAGGTGCACCCACAGTGCAGCGTGACAGGCTTCATGATTTCTCTGTAACATTTTACACTCATTTAATTCTGCATTTTACCAGCCTACAATACATTTGTGTTTTTCATGAAAGAAGAAAACATTTTAAAAATTGTAATAAAGATTTTGGCTGGGTATAGTAGCACGTGCTTGTAATTCCAGTTACTCAGGAGACTGGGGCAGAAAAATCACAAATTTGAGGCCAGGCAGGGCAGCTTAGCAAGACCCTGTCTGAAAGTAAACTAAGAGATAAGGGTATTGCTCAAGTCGTAGAGCATTTGCTTACCGTGCTCAAGGTCCTGAGTTCATTTCCTAGTATCCCTCCCCTATCTAGAAAGATATGTCAAGAAGGCAAAGGCAAATTTAACATATAATTTAGGTGAATGTAGAGATAACTTGGTTAAAACAATTGGTGAAGAGTGAAATACACATTTCCAGATAGGGAATTAAAGTGTGCTAGAGATGACGGACATAGAAGGCCTAAAGGTCATGTTTGTAATTATTCCACCTTCATGCAAAGACATAGCTAGAACATGGACACCAGATGTATGAGAAGACATCCCCTTAAGTTTTTAAAAGCACCAAATGATATGGGAAGATGAGACCATAATAATATAATACTGCTTTCTATAGCACTTTACCAATTGTGATATAGCTAACATTGGTATTTTTTTATACCCATTTGTTTTACATGAAGCATTTGAGGCTTACGATGTTAAACAGAATGATTAAAAACCTAGTTAACAGAGCAGGAGCTCCAAAGCCCAAGCATTTCTCTTCATCACATTGTGTCTTGTAAGAAACAGAACACAATTGTGGGACAGAAAGCATATGGGTACGCCAGATGCCACCGAATGGGTGTTAAGATGAGATGTGAGAAACATGGCAAGAAAGCTGTATCTACAGAGAAAGAGATAGATGAAAAACAACTGAAGCAAATAATAGGACACTTGAGGTAGGAGAAGGGATGGTGATGCTTAAAGTATTTTTAAAATATGAAGAAACTAAGAAGTTGAATAACTTGATCTGTTTGACCAGTTTGTGGCACAGGCACATGATTCTAATCCTAAACCATCTGATTCATCCAAGCTATTTCCAAAATTAAACATGTTCTCTACACCTTTCTAACTAACAGTAATTGACTTTGCTGTCATAACAAGATCACAAAGGAATTCAAAACATTAATTTTAACCGATAGCAAAGCATAAAATATACTGTCAAGAAGAAAATTAGAGGGTAGAATTTTTACAGACCAAATGTAGGCTGTTCTCCCTGGGCCTGGCCCCCAGGCCTCTCACGATCTTGCAGGGCCACATCTGTATCTGTTGCCTCATGCACACGTGGCCGAGTCTATCTGGAGAACTTCTATTACTGGCCCACCATCAATTGTTAGTGGCCACAGCTCAGGCTCTCGTCTTCCTTGTCATCAATGTCTCTTCACACATGTGGCCTGACCACTAGTTCACCAGCCCAACTGGAAACTTTAGATTTTACCTTCTTCACTGTTTTTTTTTCTTCTTCCATATCCAAACAGTTCGGCCTCACTGCCGTGGACATTTGGATGTGACGTTGCTGGGGCGTGGGGGCTGTACATTGTGGGATGCTTAGCAGCATCCCAGGCCTCCAACCTTTTCCAAGAAAAAAGGAAAGAATTGATGTTAGTGCGTCAGTGGGAAGAGCCCTGTAGAGATGCCCAGAAGCTGGCACAGTTCCAGAGGGAGGCATGACTTGGTCGGCATCAGACACATGCTATAGGCCTGGGCATCCCCCACTGTGTCCTTTTCTTCTGGTGCTCCGTACACAGAACAGCCAGGTCACATACTCCAGTGATGTTAGTTTGAGCCCCAGAGAGCTGTGAAAACACAACACGAAAGGTGTACAGTGTTACCCAGGGTCTATACGTCGGCCCACGTCTCACAAAGTGCACCTTGCTCCCTGTCCACAGTGCTACAACTGTGAGGAGGAGGCCATGTACCACTGCTGCTGGAACACGTCCTACTGCTCCATCAAGTGCCAGCAGGAGCACTGGCACGCGGAGCACAAGCGCACCTGCCGCCGGAAAAGATGAAGCCGGCCCGCGCCGCCCGCCCCGCGAGTACGCCTCAGACACAGCGGTTTTTGTTTCCGAGAAGCCAAAATTGTTTAGAATTTGCTTCCCATTTTGCACCAGCCTTTAAACACTTTTCGTGAAGAAATTTTGCACAGTAGTTTAAATCTTTTGTTAATGCTCCCCTGGAGTTTTTCAGGGGATAAAAAGTAACATCAGTGGAGGGTATTATTTTAAATAAATTTTAATTGAGAATTTGTTGCATTTTCAGCAAATTTTAAAACATTTTTAGGTTTTACAGAGATTTTAACCTTTAAACAACAGATCTTAAAAAAAAACAACAGGTGAATACAAGTGAGTTTAACAAAGAAACATTTAGAATAGATCTGAATGTAAGAACTACAGAACTGTTTCAGAATAAAACATACTACCTTGATGTGACGTTTCTTCCTTAACCTTGTTGAGCTGGTCTGGTTCAGCTTAATTCACTGTTCAAAGGCATTATCTGTTGGTCATGCCAGTGGGTATGTGACTGAATTTAGGGAACAGGGTTGACACAGCAGGGCTAGTCCTGCGTATTTTTTCTTAAATATTTCCCAATTGTGTTTTTCATTATTTCTTTTCAATATATAACTTTTATAACAAATTATTAGCTTTGATCTTGTAGTTTAAAATTGCAGGGAACTGGGGTAACCTTTTACTGAGCTGGATCTTAGAGAAAATGAATATTTAAATTTTAAAGTTTGCACATTTCATCTTTGTCCTAACATGAGTGCTTGTAACAAAATAAACAACAAAAAGTAAAACAAAAAGCCAAAAACTACCTTTATCCATACGTGAAATTCTAGATGAGGCATACAAATTTCTCCAACGCTTCCCTCCCCTTCCCAAATATCATCCTAACTGCCTATTATCTGGTGTCACTTCTTGTATGTAAGTTAATACTAAAAGGAAAGAAAGCACTTAAGTTTCACAGAAGCCGTTATGTTTGTAGTAATGGGTCATTGCCTACTAATGAACTCCATCACTGTACACAGAATGAAGAATAATGCATGTTAATTTTCTTGTATTAAAGATGCCGTGATTTGTAAAAAGTCTGTATTTTGCGGAATGTCTGGATTAAGAAGCATTACCAATAGGAATGGATCGATAGTTGACTAATGCTGTCTTTATACATAGATATATAAAATACAACCAGGAAAACAAATTACTTTTCTTTAAAAATATCTCACAATTTATGTTGGGGTTTTTTTTGTTTTGTTTTTTATTTTTTGGCAAAGACTGACCATAGACCAAGTCAAATTCCCATTTCTCATTCAGTTATTTTTTGAGGTTAGAGAAATAATTTGTAAATATTTATTTAGACCTTTGATATTTATTAAAGGAATTACTCTCGATGGAAGTGAAAGAATCAGGAGAAAAGCCTTTCAAAAAGTTTTCTCCAGGTTTGTCAGGGTCACTCTAAAGATGAAAATGTAAGTCAGTCTTCTGTGAAACATCGTCCATCCAATCCTGATGCTGTCGCAGATGGTGGTGACACAAGTTAATTGACAAACTACTGCCAAATGGTGCACTCTTTGGTACAGCCTGCCTGGCAGCCCCTTTTCCCACAACCTCCTACCAAGTTCCGCAGTGACTCGGTCATCGCCCCTCCTCGCTGCTGTGCAACATGCCAGGTCGCCGCGGTGCCGCGGCGCAGATGGAGAGTCAGAACCAAGAACACTTACCCTTCTTTCACTGTTTTTCAAGTTTTAAAACTTCGATCCACCCCTATGAGAGCAAGTTATTGTGGAAATATTTTTGGTGTAAAATCATTCCAGAGTATGTAATATTTAACCGATAGCTGCATGACAGTGAGATTCGTGTTACTTTGGCTTTTTTGTCTCTGTTGACACGGTTGCACATTTCCAAGTTACTACAGCGTGAAAACTGTGTGTTTAAAAAAAAAAAAACAAAATTAAAAAAAGAGATTGTGGCCTGGTTTTGTAAAAGTTTTAGGTAAAATTACAATTGATTGTTTTAGGAATCATTATTAAAATTTTCTGCAATCATAAAGCTATATCAAGGTGTTGAGCTTAGCCACTATGCACATTGTAATTATTCATTGTGGCTGTCCAGTTCTATGATGCATTCTGGCATTTTGTAAGCTGCTCTGACTAGCAATATATAGATTCATTTAATGTGTTAACATTGGTTAATAAATGTATTTAAAAAACTGGCTTTGATAAATTGTTGATTTGGTCCAGTCCCCTGTTCCAAACAACACAACCCACCTAAATGTTGGTGAGATACTGTGAATTATTCACCAGTGACTGGTCCATGTTGTATTCAGTCAGTGTGTTCTGTAATCCCAGGTACTTGGGAGGCTGAGGCATGAGTTTGAGGCCAGCCCGAGCAACTAGCAAGGCCCTATCTCAAAACAAAATGAAACAAAACAAAACAAAAACAAAGGAAAAAACAATGTTACACATAGTTTGTCCACTTAAACATTTAAATTGAATTCATAGTCACTACTTCTCAAAAAGGCAGCCTGATGACTTAAAAAGGAGAGGATGAATGTTGAATATGGATTACTGTGTATCAGCCTGAAAAACTGATGCACTATTCACAGCTGAGGAGATTCTTAACTGAAAAACCAGCTGACATGTGTCCGCTGCTATTTTCACTCATTTGTTGGCAAGTTCGTAGGCATTAGTTTGCCGGTACTGTTGAAGTCCCATCATTAACCCAACTTCACTTTGTCCTATATCTGGTTTTCCCTTTTGATGCTCTGTGAGTGTATGCTTCATAACTGGGGGAGGCAGTCAGATGTTTAGGACTGAATCTTGCAGTCGCATTACTGTAGGGTTCTGAAGTTTTCAACAGTAATAGAGACTATTCTCTTCATTTTGTGTGTCTCAGTTACTTTTCTTTCATTGTTGAGAGAAAATACCCAACGCCCAAAGTTAAAGGAGGAAAGGTTTGTTTATTTAGCTCACAGTTTATAGAGGTTTCAGTCCATAATCAGCTGATTCCAGGACAAGAGTGGCTTTGCAGAGGATGTTTGTCCAAGGCAGGCAGAAGAGCAAAATCAACCACCTTAATAGTGTCTTCCTGTCTAGGCTGCTGGTATGAGGGCGGTGCCAAGCCAGTCAGTGAACTGATCACACATCCTTAACCTAGCTTCACACATTCTATATTCAGCCACCTCTGAAAAAGCCCTAGGACCACATGAGGCTTTGGGGGGACATCTAGACACAAACCATAACTGTCTTTTGCTAGATCCAGTTTACTAAGCAACAGATTACTACTCCTAATTGACAAATCTCTTGGTCAGACACTCTGATTCTAGACCTAAAGTTCAAAATAGCTTTTTCATTTAAAAAAATTAGCAAGTAAAAGCCATATCCACACAGGTGTCCCTAAAAATAGTGATTGACCCAAATGAAAAGAAAGAGGCCTCCAGACAGTTGTGGACCAAGTGGGAGTGACACTATCTTCTGTAACAGGCAGAGTAGATTGAATTAGTGGATTTAGAGACTAAAACAGCTCACTATTTTCCAGTATTTAACAAAATGACACAAAACAAAAACTTGGACATAGTATACTTGTATGATAAGCCATCATGCTTTAAGGAAGGAAGAAATTGGTCATTAATATAGCAAAGCAATAGCCTTGTTCTGTCTCCTCGAGGCAGGGTAGGTGTGGACAGGTCAGTTTGGACAGATTTAATAACTTTCCCAGACCTGCTCCAGCGCTGAGTGACAGAGCCTCATCTCCAGCTCTGGTTTCAGTTTAAAATCTGTTTTTTTCAACC
Organism: Cuniculus paca; assembly: GCA_004365215.1. Lineage (NCBI taxonomy): Eukaryota > Metazoa > Chordata > Mammalia > Rodentia > Cuniculidae > Cuniculus > Cuniculus paca. The sequence goes on along the minus strand of RJWT010021824.1, from coordinate 2,092 downwards.
CTTATAGGCTGAAATATATACATAGAAAATTACCCAGTAAACACTTGAAATTAGTGTCATCAAGTTCAGTGCATCAGATCGGTCCTCGTTCCCTACCTCACCACACATCCCCAGTCAGTTCTCACAATGCCAGTCTCAGTTCTAACCAGACCACTGTGCAGTAAGAGATTCTGCCTTTTTCATTGCCTTTGGTTTCTAATTTGGTATTTTACAACTTGATCTCAAGCTCACTTAGAGGGCTTACTAAAGCACTGCTACGTCCTGCCCCCTGTGTCTGCGCTGCTACCAAGTTCTAGCAAAATAGCAGCAGTGGACCCTTTCCTGGAAAATGCACGCATATGGATGTGTACATCACAAACTACATAAAATTGTACACATTCTGAAGGTCCAGAATTACTGTGACCTTGGGTTAGGAATTCCTGGCCCAGTGGGACCAGAGAAGCAAACGTGGGTAGGGACATGAAGGGAGCTACTGTAAGCTAGATGAAGACTCCGGCTTTCATGTGTCCACGAACCACCTGAGAACCTCGTTAAAATGCAGACTGACTTGATGGGGTGGGGGAGGCGAGGGCTGGTGAGTCTGCCATTTCTCATAGATGTCCATGTGACACTGATTCCCTTGCCTACAGACCACACTTGAGGTCTAGAGGTGTGTAAATTTATGAAAAATTAAGCACTACTGCGCTAAATTATAAAGCAGTGCAGTTACAGAAAAACAGTGTGAACCATGTATGTGTACATTTTCCAACAGTCACATTAAAAAGCAAAAATGAAATTCATGTGGGTATATCTTACTATATTCAAAACATTACATTTCAATATATAAAAATTATTGAGTTTACATTCGTGTTTTGTACTGTCTTTGAAATTAAGTGTCTTTTGTACTCTGAGCACATCTCCATTCAGACTTCTCACCCTCATTCACATGTGGCCATGGCTACCAGTACTGAACAGAGTACCTGAAAACCAGCTTCGTCTTGGGCAAGTACCGGCCCTATCAGCGATTCGCAGTAGAAACAGCACATAGTAAATGTGTGCTCACGTGGTACCCAGGAGCTGAAAAGATACTCGTGTCCTCTCAAGCTAGGCCTGAGAACTAAGATGACGTGAACCATGTTAACAGAAGAAAGCACACGAGTTCTTCCTGACGTGGGAGGCCCCCCAAGGAATGAAGAGACAAAAGAACTGATGAAACCTAATGCTTTTACACCTTGTCGAGCAGAGGCAAGTATAGAAAAAGACCTAAATTGTACAGCGAGGCTAAAGGAACAGGATATTTAAAAAAGAAAAGAGCTATTTGTATGAAATTCTATTGGCTGAGAGTCCCCCCTAGAGAATGTTTCTTTTCTTCTAAGGGAAGGGCATTGTACACATGGGAGTTTTTGTCCCCATTTTCAAGAGGAAAAGGGAGATTAGAATGCCCTCGCTGCATCTGCTGTTTTTTAAGTGCCTTGGCTCAAAATAATTTTATGGAAAGTAGCATATTTTGGGGTACCACAGCCTGCTGCTTTCAGAGCACGATGCTAACTAAGTAAGCCAGTCACTGAAAGACAAATCCTGTACGATTGCACTCAGCGGAGGCTCCTAAAGTTGTCACATTCACTGATTAGAATCAGAGAGTAGCATGGTGGCTGCAGGAAGATGGAGGAGGGGGGCGTGGGGAGTGGCTGTGGACAGAGAAAGTCTCAGTCATGCAGGAGGAATAACTTCTAGCGACCCGCTGTACAAGACTGTCCCTGTACTTAACGCATTCGGTGCTGCTCACTAAAAGTTTGTTAAGAAGGTCTCTATCAACTTCTCATCATAGTAAAATAAAATAAAAACTAGGCAGAGAACATACAGAGGTTATATGCAAAAGCTTTAACATAAGTAAGTAAATAGCATTCACAATGAGGCACCACTCCACTCACTAGCACTGCTGTACAGCTGTCTCTCCTTACCCGAGGGAGACCTGTTCCAAGCCTCGCAGCGTGCTCCAAACTGCGGATAGCACTGAACCTTATATATATATACTCTATTTTTCCCTGTACACACAACCCCATGATAAGGTTTAACTTATAAATCAGGCACAGTAGAAGGTTACCAACAATAA
>RJWT010021823.1:0-17434 GCA_004365215.1 Cuniculus paca | reverse complement strand
ATATGCTTTATCCAACAAACACATTTTACTCAAAAGGGAATTCATAGATTGAGAGTCAGGGGAGAGAAAACAATGCTCTGTGTGATAGGGAACCAGAAAAAAAAAAACAGTAGGGGTAGCTTACCCATCTACTGCAGAATGGAAAGGAAAGTATGCCATTTCTATACAATGGAAAGCTACTCAGCTATAAAGAAAGATAACCTTGAGACTCTTGTAAGTAAATGGATACAACTTGAGAGCATGCTTATGGGTGAAAAGGTTCAAAGTCACGTGGGTGAACATTGTATTGTCTCCCTAGTATAAGAAAGTGGGGAAATTAGTGGGATCCAAAATACAAAATAGAAGTTGTGAAGGTGAAAGGGCAGGAGATGTCTCCAGGGGGAAGGCAAGGGCCATTGTTAATCTATAATTCTGTTTTGAAGCCCTGTATTGTTCTCATGGTTCTGTCTAACCAAGTTTTATTGTTTAGTTACCTTTGATTTTATTACATTTGATGGCATGGACAACTATTGCAAAATAACTAAATGGATTATAGCAGTCATTGTTTTCCTATTATCTTGTTCCAAAGCCTTTATTGCTTTGTTTTCTATTCATTGATTTGATTCTATTTTGCTTTGTTTGATTTTGTTATGTGTGAAGGTCTAAGCAGCTACTTTGAAGATAAGATGCATCAGGATAGCCTCTGTTGTATTCCTGCAGTCTTGTTTGAAGTCCTGTATTGCTTTCATTGTTTTCCTTTGATTGGTTTTATTCTATTGTTTTATTTGACTGTATTATACCTGAGGGCATGAGCAGTTATTTTGAAGGTGACAAGAGGCATTATGGTAGCAATTATTGATTTCCTTTAATCTTGTTATGAGGTCTTGTATCATGTTCATTATTTTGTTTTGACTATTCTATTTTGCTTTGTTTGTTCTTATTATTTTTGATGATATAAACAGCTATTTTGAAGATAATAAAATACATTACAGTAGCCACTGTAGTATTTCAACTGCCTTGTTTTTAAGTCCTATATTGCTTTCATTGTTTTGTATTGATTGGTTTTATTCTGTTCTGTTGTGTTTGATCTTATTATTCCTTACGGTATGGGAAGTTATTTTGAAAATAGCAAGGGGCAACATGGTAATCATTGTTGGTCTATTTTTGTTTTGTCTTGAAGTCTTGTATGACATTCTTTGCTTTGTTTTGATTGAATGTTCTGTTTTATTTTGTATTTGCTTTATTCTCTTCAAAATAAAAAAAAAAGAAGGCAAAAGTGGAATGAGAAAGGCATATGCCATAACCTCATTCATCAATGCTGTGAGTGATTTAGCTAAATTAATGATAGTTTGTAAATACTGGAAGAAAATAGCCTTATGTTTTTATGCTATTCACAAATTAATAGCTCCAGACAAGACATGCTTTAACTCTATTCAGCATTTAATATTTTCTCCATCGTTTTTAAAATTGAGAGATCTCTAGGCACCAAATCAAGCCATGATTTGCACCATTTGCTGATTGCAGTAGTACAGACTCCCACTTAGCCCATTTCAAGTTACCAACATGAAGTTGCTGAGGACCAACTCTGAAAAGATGCAAAGTACCGCAGTAACTTTTTCATCAGTCAGTTGATGCATATGACCTCAACAGCAGAGATGCAAGTAATAAAGTAAGAGGTAATAATTTTGAGTACTGAGTTTTTACTTTGTTATGTTTGCATAATTTAATTTTTAATAATGATAAGTTTGATAAAAGTGTGAAGTTTAACAAACTTCACCAATTTAACTCTTGAATTGAAAGCAACTAACAGTCTTGAACCAGTCAGTGCTACTGTAATATATTTGCTTACAAAGTGCAGGTGGAAAGAGACAAAGCCAAACAAACAAGGCAGGCAGTCATGCTGTGGAGGGTGGGGCAAAGGGTGAGGGAAGAGAGACTGTATGGAATAAATACATAAAAAGATTTGCTTGCTTCTCTGCACCTTCACTCTCAGTTGTTACCATTTCTTAATTATACAATGTGACTCACTAGTAGGACCCTCAACAGAAGGATAGATATCAACCAAGTAATGGTAGACCATGGGCTGTAACTGGCATCTTCTCTAAAAGCAACGAACAGCGGTTTGTAATCTTGGTAACCATCAGAATCACCTATAATTTATTTTTTAAGTACACATCTCAAGGCTACCTAAACTGAAATTTCCCATGGTAATTCTACATCCCAAAGTATTTTGAAATTTTAACCTACAATGTTCAACATTTAATGACACCTATTTGGCATAAGTTCATACTGGAGGAAATTCATTCTGAAAGTTCATCTTGAAACTAAGTTACTACCATATCAATTTCAATAATTCAGAAATTCATTTCCGTATTTAAATGGAAATCTGTATGTAGCATATTCTTGTAAGAATCAGCTAAAAAAAAGACATACCTCATTGACAAAATTTCTTACAATGTTTTCTAATACACAGTCATAAGTTCCCCATGAGTGAAGGGTTTATGTTCACAAGATTTTGTTGCCTTGCTGTATTTTCAAAATTGAAAGATGAAAGAGAAACAAACTTTGGTCTGACTGACAATTTGATGAGAGGGACAGAAAGTATATTTTTCAGGACATATTCTCTAAATTGTACACATGGAGTGATGTTTCAAGTTTGAAAAATCCTGTTACTTTAAATGGGATTTACGTGGTTACATTCCAAACCACTTTGAAATTTCAACCTACAATGTTCAACTTTGACAGAGTCTAATTGACTTAAACTTATGCTAGATAACTTATAAGTTGCTATTTCAACACTAAAGGATTTGCAATTAAGAAACTAACTAGTATTTGTACGCTTTTAAAAAACTTTAACAAGATAACTAGCAATCCAAATAAAAATTAGTTAATAGCAAAACACAAAAATGTTTCCAAAAAAACCTTTCTAGTATTATTTTAAAAGAATCATATCTGGCTGGTCATATTTACTAATTAAACTGCTAAGCTTGAGTATTTCCACATTTTAACCATTTTTCTTATTGGTAATCTTTCATTAAGAGATTAGAATTTTCCTGATGACATCTAAGCAGTTTCTCCAGAACCTATCGCTGCCGAGTCTCCACTTTCTCAAATTATCTATCTCTTCTCCACCCCGATATCTCACAATAATGGTATTAATACTGATGACAGTGTCTCTAAGAGAATGGATCATTTTGGATGATAATCATTTGATAAAGTTACTAGCACAACTTCAAGGTAATCAGTAGGCCAGTTTAGGGTTAAGTTTTTGCCCCTGAGTTAGCACCCAATTTTATAGACACAATAATTAATTTCCCATGACAGCATAGGCAGAAAACTCAGTGTAATCCATAGAATGGTTTTAACCATCTGCAAGTATAGCTTTTCAATTATCATTTCATTTTTGCCAATGCGTTTCAATCTGTTTATTGCTTACAAACCTTTCTAACCTATATATTAGTCAGATATCACATGATACTCTTTGGCACTTAGAACAGTTAAAACTAAAATTCTAAAGTAGCCTTTTAAACACTGAATTTTTTATCTTTTCCAGTGTGAAATTGTAAAACCTTCTTTACCTACTCATTGCATCAAATACTTGATTTCCCCAGATGCTAAGTCATTAATCGTGTCAGGATGTATTTCAAGATCAAAGCTCCCATTTTAATAAGTTTACATGACAACCAACAATAAATCCTCAGATGCCCACCTTTGTGGATCACAACCTGTCTAAAATCTCTCACCTGAAGCTGATGCATGTACTACTTCTGTATTTGGAAACAAAGAACATACTGTATTTAAGGGATTAGATTTAGAAAGAGACAGTGAGAAATCATCCTTTTACACGTTTTTCTTTTTCCTGAGCACGTGCAATAAATTTATACCTCTGCAGGTTAACGGAAAACATGGATGTTATTATACATGCTGCTTTGCTCTCTGTTTCCCTTCAAAATGTCTAAGAGCAAGGTTCTCAGAATTTTCTGTAAAAGAACTTTGCTGCCACCAATTGAACACTTTCACCCAATGCAAATGTTTTCTTTCTTTTTTCTTTTTTTTTAATAAATTAGCAGAGAAAAGGAAAATGAAGGGAAGACACATATTCCTTGGCCCAGATCCCAAACCCTGAACCAGAACTCCATTTCTAATCAGTAACACCATAAGGAAATTGAGAGAAAGAACTCATATCTTGATATTAGTAATGGCAGCCTCTCTCTGTAACCCTCAACCAATTTATATTAGTAGAATATTTCTCCTTTATTTGTAAGCAAAGGGCACTTGTTTTATTCACAGAAACAAGCATAAATCAAAGGTTTGGTGCCAGGAGTGTCATGTCATAAAATAACAATGTTGACCTGGGCATTGAGCTGGACTAAGTGACAGGCTTTGAGTTGACAGTGATTACCAGATCGGAAACACAAACTCTTCTAATCTCATCTTCGGTGGTCAAGTCTTGCCAAATAAAGTCAGAGAAGTCTCCACAGGCAGCTCTAATTTGTTCTCCCCAGATCAAATCCGCTTCCATCTTTTAAAAGCATGAGATTGTTTAGTCAGGTGCCCACAGTCACTAGACTTTGGCAACACATCAGCCACTCCAAGCCCACTCCTCAGAACTACCAATCAGGACCTTCTGCAATGAGATTTGAGCAAAGGAATATGTTTTTAGTCCACAGAAGGCCCCAGTACATATCCAGAGTGAGAATCACTGGCTTATTCCTATGACCTCATTTTTTGGATGGAGGAGAAGCCTCAGGAGAGTTCAAAGCAATACCCCAAAATGTGCACACATGCCCTCAAGGAAAACTTGGGTTCACTTGGGAGGTTTTGGAGAGTGTGGTGCCTGAATATATAACAGAGATTTCATCCATAAAGAAAAACCTCCCAATGGGTTGACTTTACTCACACTGTTTTGGTCTCTTGAACAATTCAAAATAAGCAGGATGAAAACACACTCTTGGTCAAGAATATAGATATATATATATATATATATATATATATATATATATTCCTTTCAAGATAATAAGAAAAATAACTCCAGTTTATTTTTATTTCACACTGGCCCCATTTAGCCTGAAATTTTTTCCTTGAACTGAAAATATCTTTCCTGTGAGTCAAATATAACCTACTTTATTAATACCCAAGATTAATACTTTCCCCTGACATAGACAGGCCAAATGTGGATTTTTTAAAGTAAAATTAATATGTATTTGAAGTTTTTCATCTATCCGGCTTAGTATTTGTAATATATAAAAGGAAAGAATTTAATAAATGTTATGATGATACTTTTTTCCTATAATTTTCAACTTTTTAACCTCTCTCTTTTGAGAAGGTTTGTTATTGATTTTTTTCCCTAGTATCTAATGAAAAAAAGAATCTGCCCACTATCAACACTCAAAAAGATGCTTTAATGTTTTATTTCTCCTACTTCTTGATCCTCCTCCAAATCTTACCATCCTCATTCCCATCCAGTGTTAGCCCCAGTAGAAGCCTTGTTCCAAGTCCAGCCCTGATTCACCTACCTTTCTGCGCAGCGGGGAACTCCTGGTGAGCACCCAAACGTCTTGGAGATGAAATGGGCACTGCAGCTGCTACCTGATTGGCATAGCTCTGGCTTTGGCAGTGAGAAGCTGTTCTGCACAATGGAGAATCCTCTTTTTGGAAATTCACTTAACACTCACTTATGTGGTGAATAGAAATAAGCAAGGAGGAGGTTGGTGGTGAAGTTGACTTGAGTTCACAGATGCGAGTTACAGATCCATACAAGTCAAGACACCTACTTAACATTTGTTAGAATGAAACAATGGGGCACTTCCTGGGGACAACCAGTCCAGAGAAATGAAGATGGCCAGGCAGACAAGGACTCAGCAGTTGGGGGAGCACAGGGGCATGAACAACTCTGCTTGGGGATCCATGTGGAGAAGTATAAACCTAAAAGCAAGGACACATTTCCTTCCTGGTTCTTATAAAAGAGATGACAATTTCTATAATTCTAAGGTCACTGGAGAACACAAACAGGATTTTTGATCCCCAAAAGATTTCAGAATATCAGTGGGAAACAAAGAAACCCAACAGATACAGTTATCCAAGTGCCAGAGGACAGGTCAAAATAAAGGAACCAAATTAAAAAAAAAAAAATAGGAGCCATGACATAATTAGGACTAGCTCAGAAACACAAAAGATTACTAGACTACTTCTGTAATTCACCTGGGAGCAATTAAAAGAAGTAGAAAGTCCTAAAATAGTAGGTATAACTCCCATCAAGCACCTACCAAGAGCTGGGGATATAGCTCAGTGGCATAAGCACCTGCCCGGCAAGCACAAGGTACTGAGTTCAATTCCCAGTTACAAAAAAAGAAAAAAAGCATCAATGTTAGAAATGGGTGCGTTCCCCCTGAAGATGCTTCTTTTCCCCACTTCCTACTAGTCCAGACCATGCATACTTTTCCTTTCCCTCGGGTCTCATATACACTTATTGTCCACAAACTAGAAGTTCCCACAGAAGTAGTTGTGGAGTGGAAGCTGAAAAAGAGATAATATCATGGCTAACTACCATAAAGAAGCAATAATATAGGCCTAAATCTGTATTTGTCTGATATTATCCTGTGATTAAATATACCACTCTTAGAAAAATATATTTTGTAGTTAATTCTAGTAGTGTCAGTAACACAGATTTTTATAAAAATCCCATCTTCTATATAAATCATACTGAAGTTCTATTACAGCAAAATAATACTTACCCTAGAGTATTTTCATGTTGAAATTATATCTTTGATACTTTAGGTATAAAATTTCAAGGCTCATGACCAAAAATGTGTCTAAATTCTCACATTAAACTTCTTTTTAAAGATAAATGTGGCACTTTGCAATTGTGCTGTAGAGCTGATACTTGCAAGGGTTAAGAATTGCATTTCACGAAAAAACGAAAAAGAAGAAGAAGAGGAGGAGGAGGAAGAAGAAGAAGAAGAAAGCAAAAGAAAGCATGGAGAAACAAGTATTTAGTCATGTTCATCTGTAAATGTCCGTATGTAACACCAGCACTGACTCATCGAATCTCTCTGGTCCCATCGGGTGACAGACTTGGCTAACAGATCCCAGAAACAGCAGGCTTCTTGCAGTGGGTTTTGACAAGTCTGTGGGGCCTTGCATTGCAGCTCTGCTCTCCTATTATAGTTGGCTGTCATTTTGTATTATGTGGGAAAGTCTGCCAGCCACATACTGCTGCATCATTTTACCGGGGCACTTCTCTACTGCTCTAAAAATTTTCATGCACTTTTATTATGGAGAAAGTATATCAGAAATATATTAGAAGTACATCTTCTAGACTTCCATTATGTATTCCTGTGACCAACCCTTATAATAAAGTGGAAAATCCCACAATAGAAGAAGAATATACAATCACCAAATTTTCAAAATAAAATTTCACCTTTGTTATATAAAATACATTTTCAGTTTATCGAATTTTGAGAACTTCGTGACATGACTGTTGAACCTAACTTTGGCCTAAATCAGCCTTTGTACTTGACAGATAAATATGGATTAAAATGACCTGTACATGTAGTGAACTGTATCCCAGCTTGGTGTGTAGACAAACTGTGACCTAATTTAAGATTATACCCTTTAAACAATGCAACTGAGTCTTGACCAATCAGAGCAATTGAGCTCTAACCAATCACAGGCTTCTAACCTATCAGACTGTGTCCATACTAGGCAAACGCTGACAACAGCCAATTGGGTTGTTTCTGTGTGTCACTTAGTCTTCTTTGGCTACAAATAAAACTTGCATATGTGGTGGGGTGGGGCACTCTGAACTACTTTTGGTCTGGAATGATGCCCAGTTCTAGAACATTTTTCTTCCTCAAGTAAACTGTAAAATTTAACTGGTCTCACTTTTTATTTTAACATGACTGTAAACTAATGCTGTCACACAAAACTGATGTTAAAAGATATAATTTTACAAAAATAAAGAATGTGAACCCGAAACTCAAGATGTCCTCACTTTAGTGATCAACCATGATTCACTGTAACGCTAAAGCAACATTAGCACACATGGTACACAGAGCTAAGAAATATGGTGGCAGAGGACAGAGAGTCCTTTTTCATTCACCCATTGTACTTCTATTATTCTAAGATATATCCTGCAGTCCCAGAAATCCTACCACAGAAATGTACCCTAGTGTAGGACTAATGAGCTCAAACATTTAGTTGAATCATTCAGATACTTACACACATACAATGTCCCAGCTTGTAGCTGTCGAAGAGGGAGACTTTTGTGTAAACAGTATGACATTCTTCTCAGTTATGAAATTTGAAGTGCTCCAAGAAATCCTTGATATTAAAAACTGTCTCTGATTTACAAACTCAATCTCTGAAATTCTACATCTGAAAATTCATTCTCTAATTCATTTTAAATGGAAATTACTACCCAAAACTTTACGTGTTTTGTTACTTCATACTAAAAGGATAATTTATGAAGCAGAACTGAATTCTTCAGCTGGGATTTGAGGCATCATGGCCTGAAAGTCGAGAGATGGTTGTAAAAGAGGGAGCAAGCCAACACATGACAACTAGAAAACTGAAAAGAATTCAATTTCCCAAGTTGGCTAGTTCCCCCAGCCCAGAGAGCTATCCTGACAGACCAATATGCTTCTTTGATCACAACAGTGGCAGAAATGAGAAGTGGCATTGGAGATAAGATGGATCAATGAATAAAGCTGGCCATAACAGATACTAGTTCTCATGATATTTCAACAATGAGAAGACAAAGAAATATAGAAGAAAAGATCACATTGCATCTCTGATTCTCAGTTTCCTTACATAGAAAATGTTGGAAATACATTAATCACAGGCTATCTTGACCTTAGGGGACATCAATTAGGAAAAAGAGAGTGAGGCATTTTGAATATCATAAATATTATACAAAGAAACAAAATATATTACATGGAGTGGGCTCTTTTTACATTTAGCAGTAAACAAGGGAAACTGTTCTGAATTCCTGTGCGGTTGTCAAAATGTGAATCCCTGATGAGTATCTATGGCCCACATATTACCTTGAATAAATATTTAATGCCTTCTCTGTCTCTAATTCTTTTTTTCTTCTTCCTTTTAGAAGTGGTGTGAAGAAGAACGGGAAAGATGATGATGCTTGTTTCAAATTTCTTAGCCTATTTGGAGATTCCAATATAGTTTTTTTGTTTTTATTTTTGCTTGCCTATTTTTTCATATCTCTTCTATCTGAACTTCTTTAACTGAACCTGCAGAAGCTCTGAGCACCAAAGCTTTATGTGAGGAAAATGAATTTTAAAGAAAGAATTCATAATGAATCACTGACATGAAAGTTGCTAGAAGATGCATTTGTAAAATGACCTTCATGTTTAGAGCAACTGTTAATCACTCATTTAGCATGGTGATCTACTACACCAGGTAGTCTAATGAAATCAGACCACAAACAGCACCATCAACATGCAAAGATGTTAAAGAAGTTATCTGAAGGAAATAGCTGGGATGATGAAACAAAATAAGACATACTTTTAAACATTAAGACCAAAGCCTTTCGAATCCGTATAACTTCCTCCAGGAAGACTGGCTATTAAACTAGGCGGTCAAGAGCATCACTGAATTTGTTTTGTGGCATAAATATTGATCAAGAATATTAATCATGGCTTCTAAATGATTTTTATTTGCTTTTACATGGAGAACAATGGGACATCTATTTGACTAATAATGGACACAGATCCTGACAATCACCATTGTTTTGTCAACAATTCAGTAAAAGTGAAATATGGCTCCAAGTTTATATGATATATAAATATGAGAGCAATATAAAATAAGGCATTGAAAAGAAAGGTAAAATACACCAGGAGAAAGAATGATCTCCTCAACCCTACATTAATCAAATAATATTTGTTAAATAGACATCATATCCAAAAGCCACACATTGACTTTTTAAGTGCAATGTTTTGGTTATTCTTCTCAATACTGTGAGATGATATCAGCCCTACCTTGGAGATGAAATTATTGAAGCTCAGAGATATTTTTTTAGGGTTACACAACTAGAAAGTTAAGTAGCAATCATTCAAACTAACTCTACACCCAAAGTTGTTTCGATGTAATGACTTTCTTTTGATGTAGAAGGTTTCTTATTCTATTATAGGAGCAAACGGTTCAAAAGTTACAGCATAAGGTGCCCAAAACCACGGCAGCTTGAAAATATTTAGAGCCAGAGCTTAAATGGTTTTTCTAGCAGCTATTATCAAACTAAATAATAGGTTTATTTCAGAGATTTATAAAGAAAAGATTAAATTGTTGATCTCTTAGTATTTTTAGTGAACATTTCCCATAAAGAAAGGAAAGAAAATCACCAAAACCTATTAGTGTCACAAACATATGGAAAAATTTAGTAGATTATAAATAACTATCATACAAGTTGAAGTACCGTAGGTCAATATGAACAAGTATAAATACACAGCTGAATAAAAAGAAACACATTGTCACTAAATAAAATGATAATCCCTATTGAGAACGTTTCTCATTTTCTAAGAGTTCAACCACGCTGCCTTCATACTTAAAAACAATTTAGATATTTTAAGGAAAATAAGGCTATAATCAAAAGGCACTAGAAGACTACAGCAGAAAAGAGATGCTGGGTTGTTGGGCTTTTTTGTTTTGTTTTGCTTTTTCTAGTTTGCTACAGTGTCTTTGGAAACATTTTCTTTCCAACTCAACTCAGTTCACCATTCTGGCAAAATGATGAGGAAGTTACAGAAATGAATAAAACTATTTTTTTTAATTCTGAAAAATTTTCATTGCAAGACAAGTATTGGAAGAAAATTGATACATGTACTTAAATTATGAGACAAGAAAATATCTCCAATTTTTTAACAGCCAAAGAACTATAATTTTCAAAAGAGATTAACCATATTATATCTGTGCATAAAAAATAAATGGAAAAAGTAGATAATAATCTGGGGGGAAAAGCAAAGCAAAAATCAAAAACTCTATTTTGGAACATTCAGCTAATTTATATATGAAAATTTAGGGGAAAGCTTATCTACACAATTGTATCTTTTCAGTTAGTCTGAACTCTCTTAAGTATAAAAAATGAAAAATGGAAATTCCCCTGTTGTCTCTACCATTTTTAGAAAAATGAAGTATTGATACACAAGGATGAACCTCAGAAATACTGTGCTAAGGGAAAAAGCCAAACACAAAAGACCATATATTGTACAATTTTGTCTCCATGAAATGAACAGGGAAAGCAAATCTACAGAAAAAGAAAGTGAGCTAGTTTGCCCGGGGCTAGGGGTCAGGGAGAGGGGTAAGGACAAGCAAATACAAATGGACAGGATACTTCTTTTTGAGACGATACGAATGTTCTAAAATTAGGTTGTGACAGTGGTTGCACAACTCTAAATTTACTATTTCATTAAATTATATACTTAAAATAAGCAAACATTATGATACATAAGCTATATTTTTAATAAAAATTTTTCAGCTTTTAATTATGGTCCTACCAAATGCCACTTTAAATTCTAAAAATGTCCTTTGGCTTCTAATAGTTCTCCAATGATAACACTTCCCTGTTGTCTTTCACAAGAACAGAGGATCCAATACAGAAATATTTCTATCTCATTTCCCTTTGAATGTCTGTTACTCAAGATAAATATTTTGACTGAAATCATAAGCTCTCATTCTCTCTTATATCACTAATGAAAGCCCAAGAAAGGGTCAAATCTAGGATGAGTCAAATTCTGGACTAGGAGAATTTAGAATTTATGTTTGATCCCATCCATAATATATTTATTTTAGGGTAAGTTAATTGTTCTCTCATAAAGTACTTTATATATTAGGATGTGGGTACTCTAAAAATGTATTTTTTTTAAGAGTGTGGTTTATAAATTTACTTTCTTGGGTTTTCAAAATTAATCATAATGCTTTTCTGGACCAATAAAGGGGTTCTGATGTCTCACTTTTGTTATTATGGGCCATATCAGGCTTGGTTAGTTATGCTCGTTACTGAGAAGTCTCCGGATTTAATGAAACAGTCACAAAATCAATTTGAATAAAATAAGTAAGATAATAATAGAAAGAAGTCTTACTTTGTGGTTTTAAAAGAGATATAAAGACATTATTCATAACAGCTGAAATGGTCTACCCAAAAGACATTTGCTTTTTATAATCTCAAAAAGCAGTAAATATTTTCACGTCTTACAAGAACAAATTTTGAATAAAAAACAATACAACTAAGCAATTGTTAAGTGCAGTTGTCCTGTAACTCTAATGTAAGCATATGCTATTGCATAAGAAATGTAATAGTGGAAGTTACTTTTACCGTTTAGCTCACAAGTAGAAGAACTGTAAGGAAGAACACAAAAATCAGGTTAATCCAGAACTAGAGGTTCTAAACATCAACAAAAGATCGCGGATTTGGAAGCTGACAAGAATCTTTGGACTCTACAGGGACTTGGCTTCCACATGAAGCAGCCGAATACCACCCAGAATTCACACCCTCCGTTTGCCTCTTGCTTGAAGACATCTCCTTTCCAACCTCTAGTTTCGATTTACAGCAATTGTTATCCAAGCCTGTCAACTTGGAAAGATAACTTGCTCCCTACATTTCTGTTCATAGATTCATAATTCGATCTTTCTTTGTGCTCTGTTTCTCTTTATCTAAAACTCACTCTTTAAAAGTGAATATTGTGGGCTGGGGATATAGTTCAGTGGCACAGCACCTGCTTGGCAAGCATGAGGTCCTGAGTTCGATTCCTGATAAAAAAAAATACCAAATCATCTCCCTAATATATGTCATCTAAAAATGTACTTATCACAGAAGTTGAAAGTAGAATAATGGTTACCAGCGGCCGGGGAGAGTAGGCAGATGGGAAGGATGAGGGAAGGTTGTCGGTGTTAAGTTATAACTAGACAAGAGCAAGAAGTTCTGAGTCAGATACCGTGATGTACAACTGTAATCCTAGCACTCTGGGAGGTTGAGGCACAGCCTGATTAAGTCACTCAACTTAGTGATATAGCAAGAGCCTGTCTCAAAATAAAAAAAAAATTTTTTTAAGAAGAGGTTGGAGATGTAGTTTAGTGCAAAGACCCTAGGTTCATGAGACAGAGGGATTATCCGATGTGATCCAGACAAGTACAATATATTTCAAAAAACCAGAAGTTATTTTCAACACAATGAGGTTATAGATAAATGACAAGATAGATATATATAATCTGATTGGAACAGGAACAATATATACATGAGTCAAAACATTACATGGGAAACCATAAACATGTATAATTTTTATGTTTCGTGTATTGATTTAAAATTAATTTTTAAAACTCATTTTTCCATAATTTTTAAATAAAAGGTACGAATGAAGTAGAGTTCCCAAGATGATATACCCTGGAAACATCTTTACAATGCTTCTTATGTGATAGTTTGGCATTAAAGCTGCCAATCACTCCCTGTCTGAAGTACACAGGACTAGTCTGCAGTCATCCAGGATCCTGTGTGCCCAGAAGGCCCTGTGATCTTACTCAATCAAAAACCCAATCAGGTTTTCCTTTGCAGGTAACCTGTTCTTTCTGAGGATCTTACTATTTTATTTAGCGTCTTTGAATTTCAGCAGGATATAGCTTATCAGGTCTCATTTGACCCCTTTTTTTTTCAATCTAAAGTTCTGTGCCATCTTTCAGGAGCACCAAGTCTTATTTTTATCTAATTTCATCTGCTCTCTTTCCCTGAAAACTCTATTAGATAGATATAATGAACCGCTCATGTTTAATCCTTCACGCCTCATAAAATTTTATCTCATATTTTACTACTTTCTGGCTTTTGGCTCGTATTTTGGGGATGTTTCTTTGATTTTTTTTTCTCCAGTCATTCTTCTGAACAACTATTGTTTTAGTAAATATATATATACATATATATTTAAGATTTTAATTACTCTTTGTTTTCTAATTATTTCTTTTTCATCTCAGTATCCTCAGCTACAATTTAAATCCCTTGAAGAACTCAACAACTTTTTAAATTATCTTCAGCTTCCTGAGTTATCCTGATATTTCCTTGATTCCTTTCTTTTGTGTTGTTGGCTGCTGGATGTGTTGAACATATTCTTGATTGCCTGTTAATGTTTATGAAAGATGACCAGGGGCCGGGGATATAGCTCAGTGGCACAGCACCTGCCTGGCAAGCACAAGGTCATGAGTTTGATCGCTGGTACAAAAACAAAGAAAGTTGACCAGGTTAATTACTATCAGGAGCTGAAACTTCTCTGCTAACATATAGGTCTATTTCTTACTACATGATGACTCCCCTACAAAGAAGACCTGACTACAATTTCTGTGATTATGTCAGGGTGTGGCCAATGGCAGCCCGCATTAGAATTAACAATGGGAGTAGAGCCTACCTCCTAAATACCACCCTCCACACACAAATACTCAGGAACCACAGCCCTCCCTAGGCAGATAATCCACTTGCAGCAGAAAGCATATCTGGCATTCGTGGTTGCCAGTGTAGGGGGAGAAAAGGAAAGGAAAGGCTGTGTGCTCTAGCAGGCAGTACACTGGGAGAGAAGGCAGATGAAGAGAAGAGACTGTGCAATAAATAAGAAATCCATTACATACATCATTATTTTCACAAGACAGAAATAAATCTATCGCAGGGTTCAAACACCCATGGAAAAAAGCAATTAATTATGTTGCTTGGAAGGTAGGAAGTGTTGCCTTCTTAGAAATCTAATGGTAGGTGTGAAAAAAAACTTTAATATGCTCTGTTTATACATTCTAGACATTAATTCCCTATCTGAAGAGTAGCTGGCAAAGATTCTGTCTTGATTCTGTAGGCTGTCTCTGCTAGTTACTTCTCTTTCTATGCAGAAATTTTTTAATTTGATGTAATCCTATTGGTTGATTCTATTGGTTGATGTGCTTTCTTTTTATTTGTTTTTTGTTTTTTGACAGTGGGCTTGCTGGGAGGAGACTGACCTTGAATTCTTTTTGTAGCCCAGGCTAGCCCTGAACTCACAGCAATCCACCTGCCTCAGCCTCTCAAGGGCTGGGATTACAGGTGTGTGCCACCAGACCTTGCTGTCTTAATGTGCTTTCACTACAAAAAAAATTGAGATATTAATATCTAAACAGCCCTCTAGTTCTATACCCTATTTAACATATATTTAGACAAGTGGCTAATCAGGTTCTAACTGACACTTGAGAAATTTATTATTTGCCAATGCAATCTATTCTACTGTCAAAAAAACTTTTTTGTTTCACATTTTTTATTTCAAAGAGAAAAAACAATGAAAACAATCATAGAAAATTTCATAACAAGGTAATAGGAAATTAATAATGGTTAATATATTGTATATTGTTATCTTCAAAGTAGTTGCTCAGATTACAAGATACAGGCATACAAAATAGATCAAACAATATAAGCACAAACCATTCTTTTCAATGAACTAAAATAAATTAGTCGTATAATTTTCTAGCTATTATATATATATATTCTTTTCCCTTCCTTTGTTCCTCCTTTCCCCATTCCAGTTGTTCTTTCCTTTTGAGCAGTTTCTTTCCCTTTCACAATATCTATTGTAGATTTTGGATCTTGTGTACTCTTTCAGTTTCTTACACTAGGGAGACAAAATGATGTTTACACATGTGAGTATGATTTATTTCACTTATGACTATGGTCTGTAGTGGCATCCATTTACCTATAAAAATCTCGAGTTCGTCCTTCTTTATAGCTGAGTAGTATTCCACTGTATAAAAATAACACATCTTTTTTATCCATTCCTCAGTTGATGGACATTTAGGGTGTTTCCAAGATTTAGCTATTGCAAATTGTGCTGCTATAAACATAGATGCACATATAGCGCTGTGATACGATGTTTTTAATTCTTCTGGGATACTTTTGATTCTTCTGGGAAAATACCCAGAAGGGGATGGCTGGGTCAAATGAGACCTCCATATATTCCTCTTTTTGAGGAATCACCACACTGATTTCCACAATGGTTGTACCAGTCCACACTCCTATTAACAGTAGAGAAGGGCTCCTTTTCTCCCACCTCTTTGTCAGCATTTGTTATTGGTAAATTTACTGATAACAGCCATTCTTTCTGGGATAAGATGGAATCTCAGTGTTGTTTTAATTTGCATTTCTAGAATGACCAATGACATTGAACATTTTTTCATGTATTTATTTGCCATTTGTATTTCTTCATCTGAGAAGGACATATTCATCTCAGATGCCCATTTTTGCATTGTGTCTTTGAATTTGGGGGGCCTGATTTTTTTCAGTTCTTTATATGTTCTAGACAGAAGCTGTTTGTCTGAGAGGACAGTAGGCTAAAATTTTTTCCCAGTCTGTGGGTTTTCTTTTCATTCTGTTGGTGATTTGTTTTGATGTGCAAAAACTTTTTAATAAGATGAGATCCCAGTTGTTGATTCTTTGAAGTACTTCCCATAAAGTTTAGTTTAATGTGCCTGATCTCACCTGTTTCACATTTTTATTAGCACATAGTGGTTACACACAGTAGTGGATTTCATTTTGGCAGATTTGCACATGAAGTTAAAATACTCTGGTCATTTTTACCCTGCTTCCAGCACACTCCATGCCCCACCTTCTCCTCAGTTTCATATTTAAGAAGTAGGGGTTCAATATATGCAACCATACCCATCCCCTGTTTTAACCACCCTTATAATCCCCTCCACTCCCCCAGAGTCATTCTGACTAGAATCTCAATGTAGTTTTGATTTGCATTTCCTAGTGCTTAAAAATGTTGAACTTTTTTTCATATACTTATGGGCCATTTGTAGTTCTTTTGATAACTGTCAGTCTAATTCATTTGCCCAGTTATTTATGGGATGATCTGATTTTTAGTGTCCAGGTTTTTTTAAGTCTTTATACATTCTAGACATTAGTTCTCTACCTGAAGAGTAGCTAGCAAAGATTCTGTCTTAACTCTGTAGGCTGTCTCTGCTAGTTACTTCTCTTTCTATGCAGAATTATTTTAATTTGATGTAATCCTATTGGTTGATTTTATTATTTCAGGTGCTATTGGAATCCTATTAGGAAGTTTTTCCTATCCCTATGGCTTCAAATGTTTCTCCTGTGTTTTCTTTTAGCAGTTTCAAAGTTTCAGGTCTGACACTCAGGTCATTGATCTATTTTAAATTGATTTTTGTACAGAATGAGATATAGGAATCTCATTTCAACCTTCCATAGGTGAATATTCACTTTTCCAACACCATTTGTTAGAGAGGTTATCTTTTTTTAGGTATTTTTATTAGTACCTATTTATCATACATAATGATCACCATCATCACAGGGAATTTGCACCTGTACATAATACGTCTTAATTCTTCATTTTTTCCCATTTCCCTCCCTCCCCTTCACCCCTTCATCCTCTCTCCATTTACAAAAGTTTTGCTTCCATTTTTTCCTTCTATTCTCTTGTTTTTAATCCCTTCT